>CM058040.1:53729958-53945211 GCA_030169165.1 Centaurea solstitialis
TATTCGAATCTTGGGAAAATGCAAACCGGCCCTTGTGATATCTCTATGGGAAGATGAAGGGAAAGAAGAAGTAGTAGTTGAACGTATAAAGCTTGAAGCTTGATTAATGGCTGCCATCTTTATATATATTGCTTATATATTCTTTGATCCTATATATACGATGGTGTATATTGATTTCAAGCTCTAAAGAAAACAAGAATATATATGTTATGATTTTTGTGTGTGTTTTGTTGGTTCTTGAAGGGTTTTATGTGTGTTTTTTGATATGAAATTCTTAGATAGATTTCTGAGTTTATATAGAGGTGGTATAAGTGAAGTGGTCAATATATTCAAACTTTGAATGAAGGATATGTTGACATCAGGCTATTTGATGGACTGTTTCTTATCTTGTCCTTATTTGACTCTGACCACATATTTTACCATGGAAAATTAGTTAAATGAAGTTGGGCCAATTCAATTGATTTTTATGAACAATTTGTGATCAAATATTTGAATTATTATCTAATATATACAAATATCAGGCGCCCCGGCCCAACACAACCCACCCATGACCCGATCCGACCCGCGACCCAAACCCATCCTTTCCACTCTCATTTTTTGACCCAAACCCGTTGGTGACCCGAAATTAACCCGGTCTGGACCCGCGCTTCACCCGCGTCCACCACCCCCAATACCCATCTCCAATTTACACATTTAGCCCCTTAACCTATAATACTTATTCAGTTTATACCTTTAACTTTTCAATATTTCATTTTACGTTTTAGTCATATATCGTGTATTGGCCAAAATACGTTAAAAAAATACGTTTTAGTTTTAACAAATTACGTCATTAAATTCGTGTCGCCGATACGATCGAAATGAGCCTAATATTGAATATTTTTTGATGTACTTATTTTATTATATGCTATATATACGTTTCAACTTCGAACCGACCAATATCTTATATCCATTTTCAAATTTACATATTTGTCCCCTAAAGTTTATTCAATTTACATCTCTTACTTTTCAGTATTTCATTTTACGTTTAGTTATATATCGTGTATTGACAAAAAAAGACGTTAAAAAATACGTTTTAATTTTAATAAATTACGCCATTATGTTCGTATCGTTGATACGATCGAAATGAGCCTAATATTGAATATTTTTGCTATATCTATTTTATTATATACTATATATATATAGGGGTCGTATCCGTTACAAACCGTATAGTTTGTACAAACTATACAAACCAATCTCCACCGTATATGTATATGATCAATGGTGTGGATTAATTCAGTTTCCTAGATTTTCTCTCAACTACATTTGAAAATCACCTAAAAGTTAGGAGATAAACAAAATCAATGCTTAAGAAAACAAAATCAATGGTTAAGATTAGGTTTGTATAGTTTGTACAATCTACATGGTTTGCAACGGATACTTCCCCTATATATATATATATATGTTCCAATCGACCCGAATAATATACCTATTTTCAAATTCACATATTAGCGCTCTAAACTTATAATATTTATTCACTTTATAGCTTTACTTTTCTATATTTCATTTTACGTTTGACTCATATATCGTATGTTGGTTGGAACATGTTAAAAAAATACGTTTTTATTTTAACAAATTACGCCATTATAATCGTATCGTCGATAAGATCTAAAATGTGTTAAAAAATACGTTTTAATGTTATCAAACTGCGTTATTATAATCGTATCATCGATAAGATCGAAATAAGCCTAATATTGAATATTTTTTCATGTATTTATTTTATTATATACGATATATATACACTCCAACCGACCCGAATCCTATACCCACCTTTAAACTTACATATTAGCCCCCTAAACTTATAATATTTATTACTTTATATTTTTTAGTTTTCTATATTACATTTTACGTTTTAGTCATATATAGTATATTGACTGAAATATGTTAAAGTTTCGGTAGCTACTGTTCATGAACCCGGTGCAAAGCCCGGGCTTATCAACTAGTTAGAAACAAGAAGGATGACACATGCAAGCAGGCCATCTTTTGAGATAGATATTCGACTAAAATATTGGACCTAAGTAAAGTCAAAGCATAATATAATTGAAAGTCATGATCACATGGTTATGAGGCTCCTTTGCAATTTATAATCAGTACTAATCAACTACTAATTAATAAATTCTCATTGTTAATTAAGTACTTCATTTGACATGGTTCTACAAAAACAAAAACCACCCATAACGATGGTATCCTCACAATAAAAGTTATATATGGCACCAAACGTATCTAAACGTATTCCTAATAGAATTGCTCTACAGGGCAAAATAAATGTGTGTATGTAACGTTTTATCGCAAGGTTTTCAATCGCGAATCTGGTTCACTCTCTTGTTTCGTCTTGTGTTTTTTTTATTAGAATGATCTTAATTAACTAAGTATAAATGGTTAAGACATAAATTAATGAGAGGGAAAATGGCTTATTGAGAGTGATCTTTTGCGACTACGTTGAAAAGTCAAATGGAGTTCTACTCTGTTTTTTGTCTTTTAGTGATCTTTTGCGACGTCGCAGGTGTCGCCGCAAAAAGTGTCGCCACAAAAAACAGTTTTTCTTGTAGTGTAAAGCATTAATCTACTAGAGCAACTTCTTTCTTGTGGTGTACCTAAGGAAACTTTTTTAAAATTTATAAAAGGAGTGATTCTTATACAAATACATTATAATAAGCTGTTTCAATGACAAGTTATATACTTGTGATATAAGTTGTTGGGATTAAATTGAACAATCTAATAGCACTCAAAGAGTAAATCGTCCTTTTAGCTTTAAAAGCATATATTGAGCAGTTTAGAAGATTCAACCTTTCTCTGACTATTTCCTCAAAATTGTTGGCCATGGTGCTTGGAGCATGACAAGGTCTATAGAATGCACTGTGAATACTTTGACAAGGTTGGCAAGTAAGGATGTTGTTTAGCATGTATAAAAGAATTACGTGTTTTTTAAAGATGATAAGGAGTTAATTAGTTTGACCTAAGATTATATAACATATTTAATAAGTAAGAAAACAAATTCAACCATCGGGTACAAGAAATTACATGCCTAAAAGGTTTGGTTATTCAAGAATTGGTTATAGATATCTCAACACAATTTATTTTACGAAGACACTTTTTTTGATGGTGAGATCATATGTTTTAACTTGCACAAAGTTTCATTAAGATCCAAAGTTTATTTTTTGTTATTAAGATGCCACATGAATTTTCTAATCAAATAATTAAGTGATAGATTCAATAGAAAAACCATATATTGAAAGGCGATAAGAATTTAGAATTCAAGGAAAACTTTACTCGGTTTTCCATATTGAATTGAACAACTAGTTGCCAAATAGACACAAACAAAACCCCAAAGTTGGTCTAAGGTGTTATGTATAAAACTTGTTGATTAAGTAGACCAATTATTAAATGTCTTGTTAAACTCTTACAAAAGAAGAAAAATGAGCACAACATTAACAAAAGAACATAAAGAAAGATTGTTTTCTATTAGGTTTAGTGACAATAATTCAATTCTACAAAAATAAAATTCCTAAGGTTTGAGCTTTGGGAATTTTTGTTGTTTCTCTTCTCTATAATCAATAAGATTAGTCGAACTATACCGAATACTACGGTTAATAAAAGAACAAAAGAAAAAATAATAATAAATACAAAGCAAAAGTGGTTTGTAATATTATATTTTAGTAAAATTTGAAAATGAAGCAGGTGAATAATAAAATAAGAAAAATGTGAGACTCATGTCCACACAACACACAAAAGTTGGACTTACCAAAGTCAAAATTTTAGAAAACCACACCCTAATTGTTGAGTATTAATGTATGATACAATTATTTAATAAAAGCAACAATTACTTAATTGAGGAAAATTATTTGAAAAATTGTCCAACAAAAAGTTATAAATCCTTATTCGGTTTAAGCAATTATCGAACCGCATAACCTGAAAACCGAATAATCCAAAACCGATTAGACCGAACCTTATTTGGGTTGGTTATCGGTTAACTTTAAAGCTCTTAAAAAACCGATTAGGTCAGACCGATTAAACCGACCAAATAACACCCCTATTTATGAATGCATGGGTAAAATGTATTTGAAAATATAAATTGTTTAATTTATAGAGTCTTAGGCTTTTCATTTAAAAGATTTGGTAACAAAACTTATGCTTTTAGAATGAATTATAACTAAATCGAACTTCATGTCACTCAATTCTTTAAAATATTCTCTGTTGCTTAGCTTCTCTAAGTAAAGTGATCGATAACCCGAATTCCACTCACGGTGAGTCCTCAGCCATATGGAATAAGCTCATACCCATCAAATTTCGAATCCACGTTTGGAGCAAGATTAGACAGACTTCCCACTTTGGACAACTTAATTAAAAAATGCATTATTTTGCCTAACAACAGTTATCCCCTTTGCAACAGCTCCCCTGAATCCGTCGATCATGTTTTCGCGACCACGAAGATGAGAAGAGTGCTTAATAGATGGGCGTCCATATTTCCGGAAAATTGCAATAGCGTTGCTGAGATTTTCACCCCTGTTCAGCCCCAGAAAGCAGGGCTTATAAGACAAACCATAGCTATGGCATATGTTTGGGCGATTGATTTGGAAAGGCAGGAACTGTTTTGCATGCATTTTACATCTTTTTCATGCATTAGATAGGTTGTTTTCCTTTTTAGTTTATTTAGTTCATGCATTTTTCTTCTTATTTTGCATTTTTCCGTTCAAAGTGCGAGTGTTATATTATTGGTACATTAATTGGGTGTTTTGAGCTTATTTGTATAGGGACTTGGTACAAACGGTGGCGATATGCGAGGTGGAGCCGAGGAGGATCGAGATGGCACGATAGAGGATGGGATTGATGATGGGATGGACGGGAAAGAATGCTAGAAAGGAGCTCGGGATGAAGAGTGAAGGTGGTGGTGGTTAAAGATGAAAGAAGAACAACCAAGAAAACAAGTTTTTGAAGAATTTCAGCTAGCTAGCGATCGCTAGGCAGGCTAGCGATCGCTAGCGACGCAATCTATTCCGCGAACTTTTGTTACCCAAGGGCATTTTGGTCTTTGTGTACTCGTTTAAATACTTTTCTGCACGTGGTATTTTGGATTCAGACTTCATTTTGACATTTTTGGCAAGTAGTTAAAGTAGTTTTTGGTAGTTCTAGAGAGATTGGAGCTTCAATGGAGATTGGGGATCTTTGCTTGAAATTGGATTGAATTTGACAATAGAGCTTCAATTCTTATGATGATTCCTTCAATTGAGAGTAATTGTATCTTCTTCTCATCTATCTTTGTTAGAAATTGCTATTCAATTGTTAGTTTTAGGTTTATTTTGTTTCAATTGGATTGATTAGTTGTTATATTGATTCATATTGCTTTTCTAGGTTAATTGTTCATGTTTTACTGCACTTAGTTGATAATTGTTTGTGAATTATAGTTTTGGTTCATAGATGTTTTCAATTGATGCTTAATTTTCACATCAAGTAGATTCAATCTGTTGCATGATGAATAGTGAATTTGTGTGTTTTAGATCAAGCATGTTTCAATTTGTTCATTGCATGTGTAGATATAGGTTTATCAATTGTTTTTATTACTTTAGATTAATGTTCACTTTAGTTGTAGATTTAGGTTATGAATCTTGTTTGATTGATAGGTTTAGGTTCATGTGTAGGTGTAGAATTAGGTTCAAATGATTAGTGTATTCATGAGTTGTGATTGATCATTCCTTGAAATCATGTTTGGCAATTGCATTATTAGGAATCATGTTTGGCTTATTGGTCTTCATTTTGACTAAGTTGTAGTTTATGAAATCGAACTAAGCTAATTGACGGAAGTTAACTTAGCTAGGTAGATTCATTCATTTCCAACTCGTTTCCTAAACAATTGTTAGTTGAACGGAAGTTCGGTAACGATTTAGTACAATTAGCCAAATATTGATGTCGTGTCACGGAAGTAGGCATCGATAATCAATAAGATCGCATTCCGAACATAATTCTCGATAAAATTCGGTACGGAAGTAACCGGACTTTGTCGAGAATTAATCTTTACTTCGGGAGAAGTGAGGATGTTCTTTTGTTTGGAAAAATCTCTTGATTCATTATAATGAAATGTCCAAATCACTTTTGAGGAATGCATCTTTCCAATTCGTGTGTTAGTTTTCCGTTTCCTTAGCATTCGTTATTAATAGATTTTTGCTTGTTTAGATAGTTTAGAATTCCTTTTGGGTTTAGCATTTCCTAGTTAACTTTAGTGTAGAGTTTGATGTTTTTGTAGTTCTTAGCATTTTGATTAGTAGCGAATTCTTAGATAAGAGGTTATTTCACTCATTAGCTTAGAAAACCAAATTTTGAACCTCGAAATCCGCATAACTTGCGAATCGAAGATGTAACTCTATGCTTTATCCATTTCCTCCCCGTGTTCGACCCGTATGCTACGTTACGATACCGTACGCTTGCGGTTATTAATTAAGCTTGATTTTCGATATAAAAACACGTACATTTCGAGCGAAACAGGAACCAAGTCGTTTTTAATAACGGTACTTTTAGTCCTCTCATTACGGCTAACAATATTCAAGCCTCGGTGTTCTCGTGGGTCTGTATGTAACACCCGTAGTTTTCCTTCGTAATGTCGATCTATTAATAAAAATATGAGAATTAGAATTGTGGATCAAAACCTACATTTTATGATCTAGTATGTTAGAAAATTCAATTACAAGTCCAACGGTCCTTTCGGAATCGAAATCGGAGCAATTTTGTCTTGGCGCTAATCTCCGCGTTGATCTGATTAGCGCCATAATCAGCGCCAAACCAGCTGATTAAGTTTTGACCTGGTGTCGGCGGTACGTCGCGTGCTGATCTGATTAGCGCCATGATTAGCGCCAAACCTGCAGTATTATTTTGAGTTGTTATAAACCCTCCTATCTTCTTTTTATCATATCTCTCTCATTTCTTATCCATTCTAGCCGATTTTTCTTCCTATCTTCTCCATTTTCCAAGCTCTTCAAGACTCCATTGATGGATTGATACTCAAGGTAGCAAGATTTGGAAACTAGATCTCCTTCATCTTCATCTTCTCCACTCCTCACCTTCAAAACCTCCATTGTTGCAAAGGGGATTCTTCATATCTAGGGTTTTGTTCAAGATCTTGAAAAGGGTAAGTCTTATTTATAGTTTTAAGTGTAGATCTAGTCTTATATGTTATAGATCTGGAACTAATCTAAGGTATTAACTCCTTATCAGTTTAGGTGTTCACTCAAGCATTAAGCTAGGGTTTTGGGTGAGATTTGGGGCTTTTGGCTTTACAAGCCTCAAGGTGAGTTGCTAAAATCATTTTGTTAAAACTGAGAGCACATCATCTTGTTTGATTTACATATCTTGCTTAGTTATTGTGAATAAACATGATTTTGGATGAAATGCCTAAATTGTTAGGTTTAAAGATTTCCATGAAATGAATGAGTAACGATGCTTGTATGAATGGCTTGGTTTGGATTATTGTATACATGGAGTAGTTTATCGTATGCTACTAATGTATGAGTTAAATCCATGTGATTATATGATGAATGTATTTATGAGAAATGCGTGTTATTTTGTATGCCACGGAATGATGCGAAAGAATTGAATCCCGAGCATGTTGGCTTATATGAAATGAATGAAAGTATTGAGACTTTCAATAATGCTTAAATTATATAACTAAAATGATATGGAGCACCGCCAGTCAAAAAGTGGGATGCTATTGGCCACTAGTCAAAAAGTGGACCGGGATGTCACTAGTCAAATGGTGAGTACCCATATTTTTACGCATACATGATTGGACAATGTGGCACTAGTCAAAATGTGTACACCGTGTCGATTTTTGAAATGAGATTGATTTAAAGTGGCACTAGTCAAAAGGTGTGCGCTTTCAAGTTTACACGAGTTCGACTCAGTCTTGGGT
The DNA here is from genome assembly GCA_030169165.1 of Centaurea solstitialis. Taxonomy (NCBI): domain Eukaryota; kingdom Viridiplantae; phylum Streptophyta; class Magnoliopsida; order Asterales; family Asteraceae; genus Centaurea; species Centaurea solstitialis. Next base: position 53,737,892 of record CM058040.1, read on the forward strand.
GGCACTAGTCAAAAGGTGCGCACCTATGTCCCTCGCCATTCGTGTGGCCGCGAATGTGCCTGGCCTCTGAGATTGTCTATTTGAGTCTTCGTAGGAGGACGACAACGGGGTGTCTCGACTCTGATGTGTAACTTGCTTGGCGAAAGTGGGTCGCTCCCACGGTTTTCAAAGATAAAAGATAAACCGGTTTAACATGCTACATTTTGTTGTTAGTATACTCTTGTATGTCTCACATGTCTTAACATGCTTTTATATGTGCGGTATTATGTTGATACAACTCAGTAGGATCCTTTGGCCTAACACTTGATTGGTGTCGATATGTCTCTCAGGTGCTAGTGGCGCCATTCCAAAGGAAGTGCCGGGCTTAGAGTGAGCATGGGGGATGTTGGAGAGACCGGTCTTTTAGGCCGTGAGATTGACTGTAGAACGATAACCCTTTTTGTAGTCTTCTTCCTAGTAGGAACTAGAGTAGTTGGTTATCATGTCTTTTATTCAATTACAAACATTGTAATTATACACTACTTATACCCCTGTTTTTGGGAAGAGCTCACGCCTTGGCGTATATTTGTACTAACACCTTTCGTAAATGAAGGTTTTTGTTTGCTCCAATTTTTGGGGTGTTACAAGATGGTATTAGAGCTTTAGTTTAAGCGAACTAGGTGTTGACGGTAGAATACCTAGACTTAAACTTAGTGCACTAATAGACATGTCACCTACCATGGGTAGAGTCTTAGGTGGGGAGAGCGCTAGGGATACGGAATACATGGATCGAGAATTTGCGTCAATAAAGGCAGGGAATCTCGTGTACGGTCTATTCATAAATCACTTAGCTACCGAGTTATGAATGTATCATCATTTGGGTATTCTTGGTTACTATCGATGTAATGATTGATAAATGTTGGCACGTATGGTAGTCTATTCTTACTTTTCTTGATTTCCTTGTGATAGGATAATTACTCGGTCATAAAGGACCCCTAATTATGATAAGTCTCTATTTAAAGGGTCATGTTTTGATGATTGGTTTGAAAGTGATTTGAGTATCTTAACTTAAGTGTGAACTAGTGGCAAAATTATTATTTAGGCTTGGAAGGCATGTGTCGGAAAATATTATTTCGGTAAATCGTGTGGATATTGGAAGTGTGGGAGATAGATACTGTTAGGATTATGTGCGAGACAGTAACAGGTTACCGTGTCCAATGTTATAAGACACTAGTAGGTCACACCGCTGCACACCTAATTGAGAATTTGTGTGAAAGAGATGAGAAAAGAAAGAGAATTAAATAATTATTAGTTAAATAATTATTTACTAGTTAATTAGTGAACTAATTAAAGGATTAATTAATTGAAGAATTAATTAATTATTTAAGGAATTAATTCTGGATAACCATAAAGGGAATTATAATCAGGTTAAATCACTGCCTTATTTTATCCTATAAATAAAAGGGTTAAGGCTTTGAAAAATCAGTTGATCAATCCCACGAAAAACCCTCGCTCTCTCTTTCTCTCATACCGTCGACCTCTCTCTCTCTCACACATCGGTCGGAACTTTTTCCGATCAGTTACGGTGGTCTAGCAATCCTCTCACGTGGTGTCAGTAGCGGTGTACCCCCTGCCAGCTTTCCGGAAGTTTATTCGCAAAAGGTAAACCGACATACCCACTTGATTGTATCTGTTATGGTTTAAGATGGGTCCGGGTTTGGGAATCGTTTTTGTTATCCGCTGCGCACCGTTAGTGCCTACGATTCCCAACAGTGGTATCAGAGCCACTTCTTAAACCTACAGATCAGGATTAAACTGTTGTTTGCGATAAACTGTTATTTGGATTATGGTTTTGCTAAAAATTCGATTTTTATCTGTTTATATTAAAAGTTGGATTTTTATCGTTTATCACACGAACCGTGTTAATCGACGGTGGAACGACGGCAGTTAGCTGAATCGAACCACCGGATCGATTAAAGGCCATGGTGGTGGCGATGGTGGTTTTAGCACCGCTGTCCGCCGGCGGTTGCACCGCAAAACCACCAAGACCGCCGGCTGCCTTGCTAGGCGGCGGCGGTGGCCGTGTCTTTCGATCGCACAAGGCGATGGTGGTGGCGTTAAAAGCCGCTGCTGTCGCCGACGAGATCAGACCGCCGGTCGACAGCCCCTAGTGGCGGATCGATGGCGGTAGCGTGGTTGTTTGTCCCGCCAAGCCGCCGGCTGCCTTACGGCCACGCCAGGGCGGCGACGGTGATCGGTTACGCAAATCGCCAAACCACCGAATGGTGGTGGCGCTGTTGTTGCCCAGCGGTGGCGACGGCAGCGTAGTGGTGGCAACGGCTTTGGCCGTTTTGTCGCCGGATAAGCCACGAACCACCAGGCCACACGCCGGCTGCCCTAAGGCCGAGCCAAGGCGGAGGCGGTGGCTGATTGTTTCCGCGATCGCAAGCCGCACCACCGAACGGTGGTGACGGCGTTTGTTGTTGGTAATGGAGCCGTCGGCCACGGCGGCGATGGCAGCCTCGGCTGCTGTTGTCGTCGAACGGCCTAGCGGTGGCGGTGGTGGTGACCTTGGTTATTGCTACTGCCACCGGTGGCGGTTTCGGGAAGATTGCCAACGATCGGCGGCAATGGTAGCTTCGGCTGCGTTGTCGTTGATCACCGGTAGTAACAATGGTAACCGTTTGTTATTTTGTTGCTATCAGTAATGATATCGGATAAGTTTTTCGTGTGGATAGGGTCGTTTTGCCCGATAGGCTAAAACCCCAGATAAAATTAATTTTTACTTTTATCTTATAAAATTAAAATTAATATTAAGTAATTATAAAATCAGTTAGGTTTTATAATTCTGGTTTATCGTAACTGTATATATTTTTAGTTTAACTGTTTTGTTTAAACTGTTAGTTGCGAGTGTCATAGCCAAGCCCTAGACCAGTGTTTGTGTTTCGTCTTTATATTATTGTTATTGTACTCTATTTGGGTATGGGAGGCCTGCGTGCCATTTACAACCCAATCATATGTAATCTTAAAATTAGTAAATAAGAACTGAAGACGGAGCCAAGGAGACAACCATGGAGCTTGGAGCCAGTGGGAGCACCGAGAAGTTTTTTGTCCCTTAGGAATTGGACCGTCGTTTTGTGTTGGCTCACAAAACGACAATAGTTAAGGGTTTTTGACTATGACATGTTATTTAAACTGCGTGGTTGTTTACGATTATTCAGTCTGCGTGGTTGTTTATATTTAATTGTATTACGTAGTTACGTCTTTTAAATTAAATATAAAAGTTTTAAATTGGATAAAATACAGTTTGTGTTTAAATCCAAAGTTTTTGAAAAACTGGCATTTTTGACCCTTGTTAAAATCATAGATTAGTAAGTGCAACCCACTTTAGGGGCACCTCCGGTGTAAGGTACATAGGGCGTTGTAAGTGCACACACTATGAACGTCCGTGTTCAAACCGAAACTAGAGGGAGATAAAACTCTGCGAATTATCTCTGGGTGGTACCGGCCAGAGTTTGTCCAGGTCCCGGGTGGTGCAATCTATTTTGGTAATTATTTATTCACTGGGTGGTACCAGGCCAAAATGCACTAGAGGGACTAAATATGCACGGATTTTTAATATCCGATGTCCCGACGATCTAGAAGTCGTATTTTCAGATAGGAATACGATTGGTATAGGATTTACCTACCATAGATCACATGAGTCGGTTTGACATGATCACATGCTTCCCGACACATGTGAAATATGGATTCTAGTCTAATAAATTTATTTTAAGGGAAATAATTTATTAGAATTATATAATTATGAACTAAATTGGAATTTATATTCTTCTGTAGATGTCTCCAATTAGCATTCCGTTTTATTCACCTGAGGAATCACTTCGCCTTATTACGGGCAAGTGGAAGCTTACGGGCCAGAACTTTCCAGTTTGGAAGTTGCACTTACAGAATGTTTTGAGTGCCCAGGGTAAGCTTTATGTGATCAATAAGCCCATGTCACGACCCAAAAGCAATGCCCCAGAAGAGGAATTTGCTGTATATTTCAGATTCATGGCAGATGAATCGGATGTAATGTCCATTCTAGTTTTCTCTATGTCACCCGAGTTCACGGGAGACTTAAGAGTGAAATTCTGTCACGAGGTCGTAAGGAATGTAGAAAACCAGTTAGGTTTCTACAAGCACACGGGCAAGCTTTTGATCATGCAAGAGATTCTCTCCCTGAAACTACAGAAGGGTCAGTCAGTTAAAAACCATCTTATTGAAATGAGAAGGCTTTTTAAATGTTTATCACGTCTGGGGTACAAGATGACTCAGGAAGAGTTGGTGTACCTCATGTGGTTCTCCCTCACAAAGGAAGTTCAGGACACAGCTAGTGCCTACATGAAGGAACCAAAGAACGACGTGGATAAAGTTCATGAAGACATCCTGGCCAGTCTAGAGCCAGTACCCGAACCTGCGAATCTCATGGACACTGATATAATTGATGAGCTGGGAGATCTGAGTTGCCCAGAGTGCGGCAGCGAGGATATTTGCGAGCACTCGATGAATATCGACCAGATTGAGATCGGTTTACCCGATGCTCCAGGTATCTTTATGATAGATTGCTTAATCACTTCTTATGAATCATGGGTAATTGATACAGGCAGTGGTAACCACATTTGTAATCATTTACAGGGATTCACTAGAAGAAAGACTCTAAGGAAGGACCGTTCGAACCTACGAGTTGGCGAAGGCACTCCGTTGATTGCTGAAGCCGTGGGATCTTATAGTCTTAGTTTACCCTCGGGTCTAGTTTTGGAACTGGATAATTGTTATTATATTCCAAATATGATTAAGAATGTATTGTCTTTTGATTTGTTGGTAGACCAAGGCTTTTATTATAAATATTCTTATAAAATGATTTCAGTCTTTAAAGATAATATTTTCTATTTTAAAGCTACACCCGTAGATGGTCTATACACTGTAAATCTTAAAGACAACAATAGTGAAATCTATCATATAAGTAAGCGATCCAAGGATATTGAGGATCAGACTTATCTCTGGCATTGTCGTTTAGGCCATATAAACAAGAAACGCGTTGAACTACTCCTAAAAGGAGGTTTTCTTGGCAATTTCGACTATAAACCTTTTGATAATTGCGAATCTTGTTTATCTGGCAAAATGACAAAGCAACCTTTCAACAGTGAGAATGAAAGGGCTACTGACTTGCTTGAAATAATCCACACAGATGTATGTGGACCTTTCAGTCATGTAGCAAGAGGAGGATACCGGTACTTCATTACCTTCACTGACGACTTCAGTAGGTATGGTTATGTCTACTTGATGAGACATAAATCTGAAACCTTTGAGAAATTCAAGGAATATCAGAATGAAGTACAGAATCTACTTGACAAGAGGATCAAGTTCTTACGGTCAGATCGTGGTGGCGAATATCTCAGTGATGAGTTTGACAATCATCTGATGGAGTGTGGGATTGTATCCCAGCTTACACCTCCGTATACACCTCAGATGAACGGTGTATCAGAAAGGAGAAATCGTACTTTGCTTGACATGGTACGAACGATGATGTGTCATTCTTCGCTGCCAATATCATTCTGGGGACATGCGCTCGAAACAGCAGCACACATACTGAACAGAGCGCCAACAAAGTCGGTAGAAAAGACTCCATATGAGTTATGGAAGGGTAAGAAACCCAACATATCTTTTCTGAAAATTTGGGGTTGTGAGGTCTACGTCAAACGACCTACCTCAGAAAAACTCAAATCCGACAAGTGTTTCTTCGTTGGATATCCCAATACCACCGTGGGATATTATTTCTACAACCCTGAAGAGAACAAAGTGTTTGTTGCTCGAAATGGAAAATTTCTGGTAGAAAAGTTTCTCAGTTTAGAGAACACCAGAAAGGATGTAGATCTACAGGTAGTAGACGAAGAAAGCACTACACCAGTTGTTGAGCCAGAAATTCAACATAATAATGTTGAACCTCAATCAAAGCCGATTGAGGAAGTGCAAACACAGGACCTTCGCAGATCCAGTAGGGTAAGACAAGAACCAGATAGGTATCTTGGGTTCCTAGTCTCTCAAGACAGTGGAGACTTAAATGAACCAACATCCTATGGAGAAGCTGTATCAGGCAGTGAGTCTGAACAATGGCAGGAAGCCATAAGGGCCGAGATGCAATCCATGTACGACAACCAAGTTTGGGAGTTGACTGATTTGCCACAACACTGTAAGGCTGTTGGACGCAAATGGGTTTTCAAGAAGAAAACCGACATGGATGGGAACGTACACACCTTCAAAGCCAGACTGGTTGCAAAAGGATTCACGCAAACTCATGGCATTGACTATGATGAAACCTTTTCACCAGTGGCAATGTTAAAGTCAATTAGGATTCTTATGGCCATCTCAGCGTACTTTAATTACGAGATTTGGCAAATGGACGTCAAGACAGCCTTTCTGAATGGAAAGTTAACAGAAGACGTCTATATGGAACAACCAGAGGGATTTGAAGATCCCAAGAATCCTAATAAGGTGTGTAAGCTGCTAAAATCCATTTATGGATTGAAGCAAGCATCTCGAAGCTGGAACTTACACTTTGATGACCGAATCAAAGAGTTTGGTTTTACCAAAAGTGAGTTCGAGCCGTGTGTCTACACTAAGTTCAGTGGGAACATAGTAACCTTCTTGGTCTTATACGTAGACGACATTCTACTCATAGGAAACAATGTACCAACTTTACAGAGTGTTAAGAGTTGGTTAAGCAAATGTTTCCAGATGAAAGACCTTGGAGAAGCCGCTTATATACTCGGTATAAAGATCTACAGAAATAGATCTAAGCGGCTTATCGGGCTTAGCCAAAGTACGTATATCGATAAAATCCTGAAGAAATTCAGGATGGATGAATCCAAGAAAGGATTTATCCCAATGCAACATGGCATAGTGTTAAGTAAAACACAGTGTCTTGTTTCTAGTCAAGATCAGGACAAGATGAAATCGGTCCCATATGCTTCAGCAATTGGATCGATTATGTATGCCATGCTGTGTACTAGGCCCGATGTTGCTTACTCAGTAAGTGTTACGAGCAGATACCAACAGAATCCGGGTGAACCCCATTGGGTGGCTGTCAAGAACATTCTTAAATATCTGAGAAGAACGAAAGAAATGTTCTTGGTCTTTGGAGGTACTGAGGATGAAATTAGTGTCACCGGGTACTCTGACGCTAGTTTCCAGACCGACAGAGATGACTTCAGGTCACAGTCAGGGTACGTCTTTACCCTAAACGGAGGTGCGATCTCATGGAAGAGCTCGAAGCAGGACACGATTGCAGACTCAACTACAGAAGCAGAGTACATTGCAGCATCTGATGCGGCAAAGGAAGCTGTCTGGCTAAGGAATTTTCTATCGGATCTCAGAGTGGTTGCCAGTATCTCGAGACCGATCGATATATTCTGTGATAACTCGGGAGCCGTGGCGCAAGCAAAGGAACCCAGAGAGCATCACAAGTCAAGACATGTGCTCAGAAAGTATCACCTCATCCGAGAGATCATCGGAAGAGGAGATGTGAGAATATGCAAGATTCCAACAGAAGATAATGTCGCAGATCCGCTGACAAAGCCACTAGCAAGGGTAAAGCATGAGGCACATGCGAATTCCATTGGGATGCAGTACCTGGAAACCAGTAGCTAGTTCTTAGTTTTTTAATTATTACTATAGTATAATTTAGAAACAATGTAATCATGTAAAGTTTTTATTTCACAGTGTGTTGGAAATAAATGGAGGTTTTATTTTCATGATTGTTCTAAATTAACTATTTTTTGCATATTTAACATATCCGTGATTTTACAAAGCTTTGTGTGAAATCTAAAATTCCGTAGCCACTTATTGAAATGGGAATTTCAATAGGGAGTTTAACGCTATTATAAATACTTGATGATTTATTCAAAGTAAAGAATAAAAGCACAAGTGATGTGACCAAGTATTTATAGATACTCATCAGAGTGTTTGGGTATTGGAAGTGACCAGTAATCAAGTCTGCTTCATGGAGCCTTAGTCATAAGCACTGACTTGATAGGTTGTCCTTAGACCTGAGATACTTGGTTTGGGAACGCGAGGACTACTGTACTCTTAGCACGTACTAACGCTGCACCGTAACAGGGTGGCCATACGGGACGTGACTAGATGCAGCGGAAGCCGTGGATCCAAATGAAAGTAGTCAAGAAGGGATTTGCACCTCTTTCAAAAGAGATATATTTCCGGGCCCCTTGACGATTAAGATTGGCAGAAAACGCGTGGCCACGCTCGGATAGAATAACAAGGGTTATTTAGTAATATCCGTTACTGCAGGCAATCGAAATCAGAGTCAAGAAATACTTGATCTTAAGAAATGAATCCTCCACTCCATGTCTTAAGTCACTTTAGAAATATCGTGTGCAAAAGGAATGAACCTGTGTACGAATTCAATCGAGAATTGTATCTCTGGATATAAGAGATCTTATAACCTGGTTAACCTAAGTGTCTGGCTAGGGACCTCCTTAGGCTAATGGTAACAGACATAGTTACATGTCTAGCACAAGTGGGAGTCTGTTAGGATTATGTGCGAGACAGTAACAGGTTACCGTGTCCAATGTTATAAGACACTAGTAGGTCACACCGCTGCACACCTAATTGAGAATTTGTGTGAAAGAGATGAGAAAAGAAAGAGAATTAAATAATTATTTACTAGTTAATCAGTGAATTAATTAAAGGATTAATTAATTGAAGAATTAATTAATTATTTAAGGAATTAATTCTGGATAACCATAAAGGGAATTATAATCAGGTTAAATCACTGCCTTATTTTATCCTATAAATAAAAGGGTTAAGGCTTTGAAAAATCAGTTGATCAATCCCACGAAAAACCCTCGTTCTCTCTTTCTCTCATACCGTCGACCTCTCTCTCTCTCTCACATCGGTCGGAACTTTTTCCGATCAGTTACGGTGGTCTAGCAATCCTCTCACGTGGTGTCAGTAGCGGTGTACCCCCTGCCAGCTTTCCGGAAGTTTATTCGCAAAAGGTAAACCGACATACCCACTTGATTGTATCTGTTATGGTTTAAGATGGGTCCGGGTTTGGGAATCGTTTTTGTTATCCGCTGCGCACCGTTAGTGCCTACGATTCCCAACAGATACAGCTTAATTGTCAAGGCGTTAACGAGAGATCATATAGTATGTCATGCAAGTAGGCTATGATGAGCTAGGCTTAAAATCGACTTAAACGTGAAGAGAGTGATCATTAGGAATAGGAATATTCCTTCATGTGATTGAATCTGTTTAATTTACTGAGTTGATTGGTTGGTTTGTAAACAAGTCAAGATTCTAGAAAGCCCCTCTCTTTGCAGTAGTCGTGCCAAATTATTTGGATTTAAAGAGGAGGACTGTAAGAGGAAATCGGATGGTTTTAACCTGAGATCGAATATTGAGGATTAAAGAGGGTGACTCGTAACTGACCAGAGGTCGAGCAGTTAGTTGAGAAAGATTGAATAGTATGGGGGTAAGAACTTGTGAAGATACCTTAGGCAATACCGAGGATAGAAGTCTAAGATCCAGTCTAAAATAGGAGTCTATCAATGTAACACTTGGATGGTATTATCTAGTACGATATAAAGGACTTGCACCTTATATGAGATCGCTTAGATGATTGTGAAACACCGATGGTAATGTAGGAGGAGTGTAATTGGTTGTCTTTGGCGAATAGGTAGCCTACCAACTTTGTAGTGTTTTATACAATGTGGCCGTCTTGTCACGTGAATATTTCCAAATTGTCTTTGCAAAATGGCGTATGTGCCAAAACAATGTTTTCCAAAACGTTGGGTGTTCCATAAAGTTATCTCTAATCAAACGGTTGTCGAGTTTGTTACCGGGTGCGTTTATCAAATGAATTTTAATGAAATACTCGTTTATGAGATTTTGAGACGAATTGAACTACAAGGATTATGAATACATTTTCAAGTAATTTATCGCTTAAACGAGATTTATAAAGATGTGGACCCATTTGGGTAACTGTTTTGTTAAATTGTGTTGGGCTTTTAGGTCAAAATGACTTCGTGGATTACGTCCACACTAGTGAGGTAAACAAAATAAAATTATTTTAAACCGTCGATTTTGGGTAAATTGCGTTTAGAGCTATTGCTCGGTTTTGACTATAAGAGCTTGGGGAACAAGTCTCGATTTCTAAAATAGCTCGATCATGAGCTTTGATTTTTAAAGGGCTCGGTTATGAACTTGGTTTCTAGAATAGCTCGGTTGTGAGCTTTGATTTCTAAACAGCTCGGTTACGAGCTTTGGTTTTTAATAGTTTGGTTATAAGCTTCGATTTTAAATAGCTCAGTTATGAGCTTTGGGTTCTAAAATAACGAAGTGGTAAGCTTGGATTATTAATCGCACGGAGATGAGCTTTAGGACTTTGTTGCATTTGATGCTTTTACACTTAAGTCAGTCGTGGTTGTTGGGACTACTAGGTGTAACAAGATTTGGTTGGGAAACCGTGTCGCATGACGGTTAGCTGGTTAGTGGTCACTAAGAGGGCTAAACCTGAGAGGTCTACCATGGTTGACAGTCATATTATGGACCTCTTGTTATGAGGGTTGATTTTCGATGAGTAGCCTTAACTGTGCAGATTCGAGTTGGATTTTCGTTAAGTAGCCCCGAATATTGTTGAGCTCTAGGAGTGCGACTCATAGGTGTCTGGCACGAAATTAGTTGTCTCTTGGTAAGACTAGTTGGGGGTCATAGCAAGCACTTAGAGCTTTGTGGGTTGAAGTGTTGTTCGAATAATATGGTATAAGTTATGTATTCTATGTGCCTTCACTCTCTCCGAGAATACGGGTCATGCCGTTGTTGTCAAGTCTTTTGTGTAAAATACATGTGTGCTTGTATCCCATTGCGTGCTCCGATAAATGTTGCCATGCACAATCTTGGAGTTATCGAATTTCTTGATGTACTAAAATTGTGGTTGAAGGTCGATGCCCATGTGCGGACTGATTGCATGCTATCCTCTAATGTGTTACATGAATTAATTTGGTTTTATCTTTTATGAACATGCTATTATATATTAACACTTGGAAAGCTGGACGGAGTTGTGTTGTGCTCGATGTGGATTGAAGCTAGATTACATAGGGACTTAGTTTCGTATCTCTCTTACGAGAGTGTTGTTGAGGAGCACCGTGTTGCCCATGATCACGAGAAGAAGGGTGGTCCGATGGGAGACCCTCATCTAGAAGGAAATCTGTTATTAACTAGGTAAAGACATTGTTAAGTGGACAGGTCCAAGTATGGGGAATTGGTTAGCACCACCTAAGTGGATGCATGATGTGCATACCGGCTATTACAAAGAGAAGTCCTATAGGTTATTGGAGCATGTTTCTAGAGATTGTAGCGAACCGGCTAGAACGAGACTTGTTTGGATGGATTAAGTGACCATGTTTTGGAGGTCTTCGTGAGGTGATACTTATCTTGGTATGAGTGGTTTAGAAGAAACAATAATGGTTGCGTACACTAAGTGACTTTCCAAATCTTGATTATAGAGAGCGTAGTCGAATGGTGGTTGCATGGATGAAATAATAGCTGTTATGTGTTGCTAAGAGTCGAGAAAACGTTATCATTAGTACAAGAGTCAGTGAGGTTGTGACTATGCTAAGGGCATTGCATGCCGTATGAGAAGTGCAAGATACCAATGTGTTAAAATGTCCATAGAGAGAGAAACCTTTTAAGGTTATAAAGTGATTTTGAAGTCGTGACTTATAATTAAATTATGTGAAGTAGGAATTTGTGGTGGACATAATGGCATGATATGCCAAACTAAGCATGAACTTGGTATACGATGACAAGTTATGATGGGGATAAGTAGTGGAGTTGCATTATTTAATCAAGATGGATTTGAGGGGGAGTTCGTACTCAGAAATTACAGTTAAATCATATAAGGCAAAGTTAGGATTGCGTAGATGATTGGACATTTGGAAGGGGTTATGGTAGTGCGAATGTGGGAATTTAAGAATTTAGTGGAAATTAGCAATTTGCTAAGTGAAGAAATTTACTTTCCTTGTAGTAGTCATGGGCTATCGGGTGAAAATTTTGTATTTCGTAGGGTATCAATGAGGACACCATACACGATTAGTTGGGGTCGTTTGAGCATTCCTTGGTTATAAATGAATTTTAGTGAGGCAACCGACTTTATTAGGAAACGAGTAGTGTATAGTACTACCAAATAGTAACTATGGTATCGAGATGACCCGATTGATTATCGCAATATGAAAATGTGGTTGAATTGTTTAGACAAGTGTAAGGTGGTGTACTAGTGAAACCATTGGATTGTTTTTGTCGAAGATATCCCCTTTTTATTCATACAAGAGTAGCAATTTCGGGGACGAAATTTTATCTAGGTGGGGAGGATTGTAACACCCGTAATTTTCCTTCGTAATGTCGATCTATTAATAAAATTATGAGAATTAGAATTGTGGATCAAAACCTACATTTTATGATCTAGTATGTTAGAAAATTCAATTACGAGTCCAACGGTCCTTTCAGAATCGAAATCGGAGCAATTTTGTCTTGGCGCTAATCTCCGCACTGATCTGATTAACGCCATGATCAGCGCCAAACCTGCTGATTGAGTTTTGACCTGGTGTCGGCGGTACGTCGCGCGCTGATCTGATTAGCGCCATGATCAGCGCCAAACCTGCAGTATTATTTTGAGTTGTTATAAACCCTCCTATCTTCTTTTTATCATATCTCTCTCATTTCTTATCCATTCTAGCCGATTTTTCTTCATATCTTCTCCATTTTCCAAGCTCTTCAAGACTCCATTGATGGATTGATACTTAAGGTAGCAAGATTTGGAAACTAGATCTCCTTCATCTTCATCTTCTCCACCCCTCACCTTCAAAACCTCCATTGTTTCAAAGGGGATTCTTCATATCTAGGGTTTTGTTCAAGATCTTGAAAAGGGTAAGTCTTATTTATAGTTTTAAGTGTAGATCTAGTCTTATATGTTATAGATCTGGAACTAATCTAAGGTATTAACTCCTTATCAGTTTAGGTGTTCACTCAAGCATTAAGCTAGGGTTTTGGGTGAGATTTGGGGCTTTTGGCTTTACAAGCCTCAAGGTGAGTTGCTAAAATCGTTTTGTTAAAACTGAGAGCACATCATCTTGTTTGATTTACATATCTCGCTTAGTTATTGTGAATAAACATGATTTTGGATGAAATACCTAAATTGTTAGGTTTAAAGATTACCATGAAATGAATGAGTAACGATGCTTGTATGAATGGTTTGGTTTGGATTATTGTATACATGGAGTAGTTTATCGTATGCTACTAATGTATGAGTTAAATCCATGTGATTATATGATGAATGTATTTATGAGAAATGCGTGTTATTATGTATGCCACGGAATGATGCGAAAGAATTGAATCCCGAGCATGTTGGCTTATATGAAATGAATGAAAGTATTGAGACTTTCAATAATGCTTAAATTATATAACTAAAATGTTATGGAGCACTGCCAGTCAAAAAGTGGGATGCTATTGGCCACTAGTCAAAAAGTGGACCGGGATGTCACTAATCAAAAGGTGAGTACCCATATTTTTACGCATACATGAATTGGACAATGTGGCACTAGTCAAAAGGTGTACACCGTGTCGATTTTTGAAATGAGATTGATTTAAAGTGGCACTAGTCAAAAGGTGTGCGCTTTCAAGTTTACACGAGTTCGACTCAGTCTTGGGTGGCACTAGTCAAAAGGTGCACACCTATGTCCCTCGCCATTCGTGTGGCCGCGAATGTGCCTGACCTCTAAGGTTGTCTATTTGAGTCTTCGTAGGAGGACGACAACGGGGTGTCTCGACTCTGATGTGTAACTTGCTTGGCGAAAGTGGGTCGCTCCCACGGTTTTCAAAGATAAAAGATAAACCGGTTTAACATGCTACATTTTGTTGTTAGTATACTCTTGTATATCTCACATGTCTTAACATGCTTTTATATGTGCGGTATTATGTTGATAAAACTCACTAGGCTCCTTTGGCCTAACAGTTGATTGGTGTCGATGTGTCTCTCAGGTGCTAGTGGCGCCGTTCCAAAGGAAGTGCCGGGCTTAGAGTGAGCATGGGGGATGTTGGAGAGACCGGTCTTCTAGGCCGTGAGATTGACTGTAGAACGATAACCCTTTTTGTAGTCTTCTTCCTAGTAGGAACTTGGTTATCATGTATTTTATTCAATTACAAACATTGTAATTATACACTACTTATACCCCTGTTTTTGGGAAGAGCTCACGCCTTGACGTATATTTGTACTAACACCTTTCGTAAATGAAGGTTTTTGTTTGCTCCAATTTTTGGGGTGTTACACTGTAATAATTAGATCTCTTGATAGGAGTTGTAGGGCCTCTTGGCTTTGTGATCCCCTGAACTCGCCCGTCTAGCATCTTGCTAGCAGTTTTTCTCTTTAATAAATTGCCGTACCAAAAAAAGAAGTTTTATAAAATTATTTATTTGAAAATGAAACAAGTAAACTTATGAATAGGTAAATATATATTAAAATAAAAACATATTTTCCCCCTTTTTATTTTAAGAGAGGTTTTAAACATTTATTTTAGAAAATCTATTTTCAGAAATTTCTAGCCATTTAAAAATTTCAACAATGAATTCTTGTTTTCCTAGACAGAAATAAGAGAAAGTACTTGGCTCAAAATAGGAATTAGCGGAAAGTCATTTTCATGTTGCTTGAATGAATAAATGAAATAATAACTATATAAATTAAGGGTTTGATTCTCTTGGTCTTAATTTGGCACACACTCAGGGTGAACAGTCTACTCACTTCTTCACCCTTTCATTCTACTTTCCCTCTAAAACCTTGCAGTACTCACTCTTCTACTCCCTCTACCTCACTAACCATTTAAAAAATAAAAAAAGAGTGTGTGACAGAGAGAGAGAGAGAGAAGAGAGAGAGAGAGAGGAGAGAGAGAGAGGCACAAAAAAGATGAGTTTCCCCAAGGGTGGCCAACCCAACAGGGTTCTAAATTGCAAAGCCAGAGGGGTGGGGTGGTGTTCGACCCCCTTAACCCCGCACACCTATGACCATCTTCCCACTAGCAGCTTGAGTACTCTTTTCCCCCTCACAGCTCACTTGTTTTAGGTATAATTATGTTGGGTCCAGATTTATGGGGTCTGAGTTCCAACATTAGCCTTATGGTTGATGGTACTATACTGAAAGAGGTATAGGTTGAGGACCGACATTCGATTCAAGGTTGAGGCCGGGAACTTGGTCAATAAAGATTAAGGGTGGGGCTTTGGACACAAAGAATTCCTTTTGTCCTAGTGAGTAAACTCTTTGATCCTAACAAATTAGTTTCTACATTTTATTTATTATAAAAAAACCTATGTGGTATAACTTTTGTTTGGTTTTGACCCGTTTCATTAACATATGTTACATCTCAACCGTTAAGATATGTTAAGATCTATTGTGGTATAACATATGTTAAGATCTTGCAGATGACAATATAATCATTTTACCGTTAAATGCGATGATCTAGTAAGGCACTAGAAACCCACAACCAAAACAATTACACTACCGATTGGATGTCATTAACGATAAGGCTAATTTGGTTTTATTATATATATCTTTATATATCAAGTAGAGTATACAAAATATGACTTAGAAATATTAATTCAATGTGATACGGATATGTAATTGGTCAAGCAATTAGGGATTGACCTATTTTAGAAATTTCCAAAAGTCAACAAATTAAAATAGTCATCGTTCCATTGTATATACTAATAGGGGTGTAAACGAGCCGAGCCATTATACTACTCACGATCTAATTTTCAATACCTTTTAGGTAAATATAGTAGATTGAACATAAAATAACAACTCTTCATATAGTTTTTCTCAACTCATTTTTCTTAAAAGGGTATCCAAGACTTTGTCACGACTAATCCCGGCAAGGTTCAACGACAGCTAAAGCATGCTGCCCTGAGTTAATCCCCAGTGACTACAATTTGGAAGTGCCTGAATTCGAACATAAGGTAGAAGGGTTAATTACTAGCCACTTCCCTCACAAGCCTTAACCAGTACGCCATAGCATTGTGGTTTTTTCTCAACTCATTTACATGTTTATAACTTGTTAATTTTATATACATAATGAATAAATTAATCAAGAGATTATAATTAAGCTATAATAATTAATATCCAATTTAGTTAGCTAGAAAAGCTTGCTTCCAAACTCATCAATGTCTTTCCCTTTCTTTGAAGATGAAATTGCAACATCTCTAAGCTCAGATAAGCTTCTTCCAAGCTGCAATGCCACCTTCATCTCAAACACATCACCATTCTCTCTCCTTTCAAAATCTCTTTCACTTAGGTTTGATTCTATGGATTCCTCCATCAACTTAAAGAAACCCGCATTGCTTCGATACATCTCAAACACCATCCCGACTTGCCCACCGTGTTCTACGCTATTCACAACGCTTGCCATCGCACCTGCCATGACTCCGAGCACCATGGCCCAAGAATCATGAGAAGAGGATCCAAGAAAGGCCGATCCAATGGCTCCTAAACCGGTTAGTAGAGGACCGGCTATGGCTAAACCTTTGTTTAGCTTCAAGGCCTTTTTGCCTAACCTCAAGTAATCATCTTTATCTTTCACCTCCAAAACCCTAATGATATTTCTCATCTCCTCTTCCAAATCTAAACTCCAACCATTTTTATCATCTTTCCCTTTATTAACCGATGATGTCCTACGTTTAATTTCTGGCCACCAAACCGCGGGTTCCACTTTCTTCGGGAACTTTTCGAGCATGACACCAAGTAAAGGAAGAGGGTAGGCCTTATCTATAGCCAAAACTTTCTTCATGGAATCATTCACATCATTCAAAGTTGGGTTGCCTCTTGCAAGTTTGGTCTTGATTTCGCTCTCGAGTTGCTTCAACAATCTTGCGGCGTTCCTTTGTTCTTCGACGAGTTGCGAAGGTTGGATCTTGTTCATGATCACAAGCATCCCTGTGGCTGCCAAATACATCAAACTAGAAGTTATTTTTAGAACTTCCAAAGGTGCACCATGTGTGGTACTTATGGAAGCAGCAATGGCGGCCATGGTTGCGGCTGAAAGAGTTATCGTGTTGATTGATGTTAACAAGAGGCTGTTCCAATCGTTCCTTTGCTCGCCAACGTTCTTATGCATCTCCACTCGATCCGAAACAGCCTCCAATATCACATAAAGCTTCTCCATAATCACTTCATGATCATGAGACACTTTAGGGTTTTTAGGGTTCTTGGGTGTGATTCTTGAAATTTTTTCCATTTCTTCAACCAAACCTATGTTTGATACGATCTTCGGGGCCATGATACTCGGATTGCTTATTCGAATCCTGGGAAAATGCAAACCAGCCCTTGTGATATCCTTATGGGAAGATGAAGAAGGGAAAGAAGAAGTAGTAGTTGAACGCATAAAGCTTGAAGCTTGAATATTAATGGATGCCATCTATATATATATATATATATATGCTTATATATTTTTTGATCTTATATATAAAGATGGTGTATATTGATTTCAAGCTCTAAACAAAACAAGAATATGTTATGATTTTTGTGTGTGTGTGTTTTGTTGGGTCTTGAAGGGCTTTATGTGTGTTTTTGATATGAAATTGATAGATAGATTTGTGAATTTATATAGAGGGGGCATGAACTCAGAAGTGGTCAAGATATTCAAACTTTGAATGATGACACGAGGCTAGCTATTTGGATGGACTGTTTCTTATCTTGTCCTTATTTGACTCTGACCACATATTTTACCATGGAAAATTAATTAAATGAAGTTGGCCAATTCAATTGATTTTTATGAACAATTTGTGATCAAAGATTTGAATTATTAGTAACAAGAAGGATGACACATGCAAGCAGGCCATCTATTGAGATCCATATTCGACTAAAATATTGGACCTAATTGAAGTCATAGCATAATATATTGAAAGTCATGAGCACATGCATGGTTAATTATTAGGTTTCTTTGCAATTTATAACACTAATAATCAACTACGTACTAATTAATAACTTTTTCATTATGTTGTTGTTAACTTCATTTGACATGGCTCTACAAAAAAAAAACCATTCATTAAATATGTCTAACCATGTAAATGTACTCTTAATTATAAAATTGTTGCAAAAGCAAAATAATTGTGTGTATCGTGTTAGTGTTTCAATAATTATTAAATGTTTTTGGGTGTCCCAATGCCTTTTTATAAGAGCATCTTCTCTAAAATGGAGAAGTAAAAGTAAAATTTCTAAAAAAATTACAAACATTTTCAAGAGATTTCCTATTTTGGAGATTTTAACAATAATTATAATATTTCTCTTACCCTCCAAGCCTTCGTTATGTCATATGATCATATCAACACCACATCTGCTTTACCATAAACCTACTATAAGCCCCCACAACCCCCCCCCCCCCCCTTCAACTACCACAACACAATATTTTAATTAAAAAAATAGAAAAAAAGAAAGTGTACGAGAGGGGGAGAGCGGCTTTGGACTAGTTGTGGTTGCCGCTAGGGAAGCCACCTCATGTTCCCACCACCCCTCGTAGAGCAGCCCACTTAGAGCCCGCCCAAACCGCAAGGGAAGCCGTCGAGCCCACAAGGGGCGCTACATTTTTAAGGTTATCTTCATATCTGAAGAAAAAATCATTTTTTCTCCTATTTTCTTCATTTTGGAGATAGTTATATATGGAGAAACTTCTGGAGCAAAACTTTTGTCTACAATCTTTATATTCTTCATTTTCTTCGTTTTGGAGAATTTATTGGAGATGCTCTAAGACTAAAATTTTTAAACTAAACATATTACCAGAATATCCATAGTGGTAGAATCTTTAACAACTTGACTTATCATATTTTTTTATTACCATAATATTATCACCTCAATAAAACTCTACAATACGGAAGTTCTTGCAAAAGCCTTATTTTTTGTTTTTTATGAATTTACAGTTTATAAATTAACTTTACTTAACATACATAATTTTTAAAAAAAATAATCTATACATAATAATTTAATGGGATAATTAAACATAAATTTATTAAAATAGTATACAAAATTTGTATAAAAATTTACAAAAAAAAAATATTTTATAATACTTTATTAAATTTTTATCAAATTTAAAACATATGTTTTATTAAAAGAAAATAAAATGGTTAAGAAATAACAAAAATAACAAAAACAAAATAATAGAAAAAAAAAACACAAGTATTGTGCAAGCACATAGATTCTAATAAAAACTTATGACCGAACAAGAACCTTTGTCTTATAAGTAAAGATTCTTGCGAAAATCCTAAGGAAAACAAATTTATAAAGAACAAATTTCTTATAAAAAGATGTGTTTATCTGGCATTCTCAACACTTGGTTCAAATACTAAATTTTTTTAAGATTTGCAAATACGTCATAAAAATATTAGTATTTTTTGTATGACATTATTATATAAAAAAGAATGTTTGATAAAAAACATTCTTTTAAAAAGATGTATTCATCGAACATTCTCAAACACCTTGTTAAAAAACCTAATGTAACATTTTATACAAGATGGAAAATTATTTGGTTCTATATAACTAATGTATGCTAAAACAATTAGATATATTTATTGTCCTATCACTAAAAAGTAGACAATTTTTTAATGACAAAGCCAACCATTTGTAAAAGTTAGATCAGTCGGTGAAAGTCTGTCGATATAAAATTTGGATGATTAAGAACGTTCTTTTTTGAATAACTAAACAATCGAAATTTTAAAAATTGGTTAACTATATCTTTTTAACTAAAATAAAAAACCACATGTAAACGATTAGGATTGTTTTTAAGTAAAAAAAAAAAACTAAATTCGTTTTAGTTAAAGAATGTTTGTAATAAATTTCTAAAAGTTCGATAATGTATTTTATTTAAAAAATATTTAGAAATATTTTATTTTGTTTAAAAATAGGTCTTTTATTTTTAGTTTTTTGAAACAGTAAATCATATTACACCCATTAAGAAGATAGGTCATGCTTTGTAGTTATTTTGACCGAGTTACCAACTTTATTATATAACAAAATAATCGCAAAACGTAGTAATCATATATTTTTTTAGGGATGATCTTTGTTATCATTTTATAGTTGCAAAATGATGATTAATGATCGAAAAATGACGTGAGACAAAGGTAATACGTTGTTTAATTAACAATTGATCAAAAGTTTGTTGCCTTTTCATGGATTTTATTCCATAAGATCATTAAATTATGATTTATGTGCATGCCATTATATACATTTTGTCCTTCTTTTTGCTAATTAAACAGCTAATCACAATGAAGAAAACAAAAACACGATTTAGATGGTCAATGGATTCCTTTTGTCTGCTATGTTTCGGATGATTTCGAAACCATTCAAATTTAAAAAATAATTAAACCATGTGAATAGATAAAATAAGACAATAGACATGAGGGTTATTATGTTACTATATTGTAGTATTATAGAATATTTATTAATTAATTTGTCAGGGATAATAACATAATAATTTCATACCAACAAGCTATGAAGATAATAATTTTATATACATAACAAAAAGTTAATCAAGAGATCAATTAATGATCCCTATTCTCTAATTAAACTATCATCATAATTAATTAATTAATTAATTAATTAATTAATTAATTAATTAACTAATTAAAAAAGCTTGCTTCCAAACTCTTCAATGTCTCTTCGATTTCTTGATGAAGATGCAACATCTCTAAGCTCAGACAAGCTTCTTCCAAGCTGCAATGCCACCTTCATTTCAAACACATCACCATTCTCTCTGTTTTCAAAATCCCTTTCATTAATGTTTGATTCTATGGTTTCCTCCATCAACTTAAAGAAACCAGCATTGCTTCTATACATCTCAAACACCATCCCTACTTGCCCACCATGTTGTAAAGTATTCACAACACTTGCCATTGCACCTCCCATGATCCCAAGAACCATGGCCCAAGAGTTATTATGAAGAGAAGATCCAAGAAAGGCTGAACCAATGGCTCCTAAACCGGTTAGTAGTGGACCGGCTACCGCTAAACCCTTGTTTAGCTTCACGGCTATTTCTCCTAACCTCAAGTAATCATCTTTATCTTTCACCTCCAAAACCCTAATCACATTTCTCATCTCTTCTTCCAACTCCAAACTCCAACCATTATTTTTATCGTGTTTCCCTTTATTAACCGAAGATGTTCTTCGCTTTATTTCTGGCCACCAAACGGCCGGTTCCACTTTCTTGGGAAACTTTTCGAGCATGACACCGATTAAAGGAAGAGGGTAGGCTCTATCGATAGCCAACACTTTCTTCATGGATTCATTCACATCATTCATAGTTGGGTTGCCTATTGCAACTTTGGTCTTGATTTCAGTCTCGAGTTGCTTCAACAATCTTGCCGCGTTTCTTTGTTCTTCGGCGAGTTGGGAAGGTTGGATCTTGTTCATGATAACAAGCATCCCTGTGGCTGCCAAATACATGAAACTGGAAGTCATTTTGAGCACTTCAAAAGGTGCACTAGGTGTGGTAGTTATAGTAGTAGCAATGGCAGCCATGGTTGCGGCCGAAAGAGTAATCGTGTTGATTGATGTTAACAACAGGCTGTTCCAATTACTTCTTTGCTCTCCAATGTTCTTATGCATCTCCACCCGATCCGAAACGGCCTCCAAAATCACATAAAGCTTCTCCATGATCACTTCAGGTTCATGAGACACTTTAGGGTTTTTTGGGCTTTTAGGGTTTGTGGTTGTGATTCTTGAATTTTTTTCCATTTCTTCAACCAAACCTATGTTTGATTGGAACTTTGGGATGAGGGTGGTTGTTAGACCATTTGTTTGAATCTTTGGGAACTTAAGAGAAGCTCTTGATACTTCTCTATGTGAGGAAGAAGAAGAAGATGGAGAAAAAGATGAGGAACATAAAAAGCTTGAAGCTTGATTAATGGCTGCCATGGTGTGTGTGTGTGTGTTGATTTCAACTTGAAATCTTGAAGTCTTGATGGAGCAAGTGGTGTTAGTTAGTGTATGAAAGAGTTGGTTATTGAAAATGGTTTATTGGATAGAAGTCTATTGTGGTTGTTTATATATATATAGAAAGAAGACAGAAATAATTAGATTAATTTATTAGACCTTTGAAGTTTGAAGTTTGAATAATTAATAAATGTGCAAACCAAGAAGTACTACTCGTTTTCTAAAACGGTATTTACGGTGATGTTTTTGACCATTTGAAATGTACGTATAAATACTTGAAATGGTCAACTAAACCTCTTTTGGCAGTATATGTTACCAAATACCAATATAACTTTTTTTCCCCATGAGTAGTGTTAGCCAAATTTCCGGTTCGGGCCGGTTCGGGCCGGGTTTGACCAAAACCCGGCTTGCTACAGTGTTGGTCAAACCCGGGTTTGGTCAAACCCAGGTTGAGTCGGGCCCGGGTTCCGGCCGGGCTCGGATCGGTTTCCGGCCGGGTTCGGACCGGTTTCCGGCCGGGTTTCGGGTTCAACCCGGGTTCGCCCGGGTTCCGGACCGGTTTCCGGCCCGCGGGCTGAGACCCGGGTTTGACCAGGGTTCGGGTCGGGTTGGTCAACGGGTTGGGTTCGGGCTAGCCCATCGGTTCGGTTCTGTTCGGTTTCGTTTGGCCATCACTACCCATGAGTAAATTAACAACCTTCTCTATTTGTGTTATTAATTAGAATACTAATCACTTTCATGAAGTGGTTTGTGTAATTTATAACATTTTTATGTAGAGATTTTTTGATTAATTAGTTTTTATTTAACTATGGTCATTTTTAATATGTATTAGTTAGTTCATATTTTTATATTTTATTAAATTATAACAATTATTTGTATATATTAATTAGTTTTAGTAAATTAAAGAGGTAGTTGGCATCTATTAGTTCAACCCCAATTATACTAACACAACTAGGTTAATATTTAGTTTTAAAACTTTTAAAATTACATATTAAACTTCCAATTGATTGAAACAAAACATTTATTAAAGATACATTTTACTTGAGTTAAAACGAGTTCCATCGTCCATCCTTTTTTTTAAAGCATGCTCTAACAAGGGCTATTAATGAGTTTTTAACACTTTAGCATACGGGTTGAAGACGACTTAATAGTTATGTTATGATATTTTGGTGGTTGTTAACAAATATAAGGTAACTTATTTTTTGAGTTTAATTAAAGATACATGTATCAAAGATAATATTTTGAGTTAAAACGTGTTCCATCATCATCCATCCTTTTTTCTCAAAGCGTGCTTCAACAAGGGGTATTAATTAGTTTTTTAACACTTTAGCATACGGGTTGGAGATGACTTCATAGTTTTTTAACGCTTGAGCATATACGGGTTGGTGGTTTTAACAAATATAAGGTAACTTGTTTCTTGAGTTTATTTTAAATAATCTTGTGTGGATATGAAAAAAATACAAAATTTTATAAGCTAGCTTATTAAGATGATACTTAAAAGTCACTTATCGCCTTTTCAATTATTAACCGTTATTTATTACCATTAACTATGGGACGCCCCACAGGGTGACGGATACGGTGTTACCATTAACTATTAATAAATACTAACTAGTAATAGTAATAAATATATATAACTTATAAATTGTAAATAAATTTTAGAGTAAACTACTATTCTCATTCGTATGGTTTAATATTTATAACGATTTTCATCATTTATCTCAAAAGAATTGTTCTTTTTATTCTTATGGTTTTCATTTTCGCCCCCTCCATCCAACTCATGAGTAAATTACAAAAAAGTGATTGAGTAAATTACATATTTGATTCTTAAGCCACCCGTACCGCCCTCGGGTGAGGGGGTTGGGTGCCGCAGCACACCGCTAAGGGGTTAACGGGTGTGCCCAGCAGGTTCCTAAACCCGTTTGATAACCTTCTCTCTCTCTCTCTCTCTCTCTCTCTTCCTCTTTCTCTCTTTTAATTTTTTAAGATTAGAATAATTAGGATAAGCTGTATAAATAAGGAAGATATAAGAGAGAAGCGCTGATGTGGTATCTGGATTTACAAGGTTCACTCGAAGAGGCTAAGAAAGACCTTAGAGCATCTCCAACAACATTGCTAAAAAAAAATTTGGAGGTTTTTCTTCTAAAATGCTCCAACAGCATTGCTAAAGTGATTGCTAAAATAGAAAAAGTGAGTTTTCTCTAAATTTAGAGATTTCTCTAAATTTAGAGATTTCTCTAAAATCTCTATATGAGGAGAGAGAAACTATATTTTCCATTCCACCAATTGTTTAAAAGTTGGTTAAATTTTTTATTGAAAAACTAAAATATATTGAATATTTTAATATTATAAGTAATGATTGGTTCTCTAAAATAGCAAAGATGTTGGAGATGATAGAAAATGTTTTTAGAGATTTTAGTTTGCTTTCTCTATTTTAAAAGAAAATTTAGCAATGCTGTTGAAGATGCTCTTATGAGTAAATTACAAATGAGCTAACTCCTTCAAAAAGTGATTTAGTAAATTAAATATTGTCTACCAATTATTATCCTTAAATTATATGGTTTA
Source organism: Centaurea solstitialis (assembly GCA_030169165.1). NCBI lineage: Eukaryota > Viridiplantae > Streptophyta > Magnoliopsida > Asterales > Asteraceae > Centaurea > Centaurea solstitialis. Next base: position 53,762,448 of record CM058040.1, read on the forward strand.
CAATTTTTTTTTTTACTTTTTACTTTTGGTTTATTTATCATATTTTATAATTTAAAGCTATAATAGTTTCGAAAATATAAATTTAATTTATTAATTAAAAAATAAATGTTTTGATAACATATAATAATAAAAAGAAAGTAAAAAAATGTTAACCATGTAATTTGAATAAGATGACTTTACAATCGAAAAGAAACTTTGATGGTCCTAGTAATATTTGTCTATAGGAAAAGAAGCTATTTTCTATCTAATAAATGCCATTTTTCGACTACAAAAATTATGATATCCGTGTGCCGTCATAAAAGATTTAAAATTTTTAATCAGATTGCTTATTTGTTTGCTTATTGTTGGCAATTATATAATTAAGTTTTAAACTCAACAATTAAACATACAAGATTAGTTGCATCCACGTACACCGATAAAAAATTCAGATCTTCTTTTTTTCTTTCTTTCTAAACGCTCGACATCCTAAATTGTTAATTAAGGTGAAATGAGATCTATATTTATCTGCATAAATCAGATTTGGTAATCTATATATATATAAAAGCAAGATGTTGGAAGTATGATGTGGCACAATGTTAGAGTAGGATTTAGCTATAGGAATTTTCTCATTGTTTTGATTTTTTTTAATATAAAATAAGTTAAAGACTATTATACCCCCTTTAATGAAAATTGTGTATTTCATATAACAAGGTTTTTTTGGTAAAAGCAAGATGTTGGAAGTATGATGTGGCACAATGTTAGAGTAGGATTTAGCTATAGGAATTTTCTCATTGTTTTGATTTTTTTTAATATAAAATAAGTTAAAGACTATTATACCCCCTTTAATGAAAATTGTGTATTTCATATAACAAGGTTTCTTTGGTAATTTAACTTTCATTTTAATTAGCTTTAAGTTTCAAATTCTTTAACTTCCTAAAACATTAAATTTAATCTCTTTGTATTCCTATTTATTAATTAAAGAAAAACTTACAACACAATCATATATAAACTACAATCTTCCATCAAAATGTGATATATTAACAACTTTATCTTCTATAAGAAGACTTCATTTGAATGTTTGTTTGTTGTTTGTCTTTTGACAAATCATTTTTTTGAGTACTTCGTCAATATTGTTTCTCAATCTACGTAAATTTTTCAGGTAAGGTAACACTTTTTATTATTTGCTTTATAATTTATGTGAGTTATATGTTGTATTGTATCTATATGTGCCAAAAGGTGTGTGTGTATATATATATATAGTTTTTCATATATTTTTTGAATGTTTTGTGTACTTAGATATTGTTGTTAGATAAGTTTTTACATTTCTTTTTCAAATTTAGTCATGATTGTCACATTCGTTTTTTCCACATGCTTCCTAATTGATATTTTTGTCAATATAAAGTTCGTTTCTTCCATCGAAATCTCAAATAATGTTTATGCTTTTGTGTATTATATATGACTCTTAAGTTTACTTTTGAGTTTTTATTTGGGTGTTTTTTCACAATTGTTATAATATTAATGTTGTATGGGTATTTTAAGTGAGGTTTATTTTTCTGATTTGTTGTGCTTATATTGTCGTAATTTCTTTAAAAATTATATTTTGTTGGCAACGATCAAACTCCAAAGTATGATCTATGTGGTTTTTTTGCTTTATAGTTTTGTTGTGGATCCTCTTTTGATTCTTTTATGATTAATGTTTGTTATATAATTTATATGACATTCTTTATATATATACACACATATATTATTTGAGAAAATATATTTTTAAATCACTTACCACACGAGTTTTAATTATTTTCTTTAGTAAAACATATTTTACTATATGTATTTAATAGGTAAATTTGAATCAACATATAAATTTAAAAATATTATTATTATTTAAAATCATATTAAAACCACCATATAAATATAAACATCATTTAAACCAATAATTTAAATAAAATTAGAATAAATATATAATTAAATACTCATTATTTACCAATTATTTAGTAAAGGAAATATTTATTTCGTCATTTAATACTATTAAATATAATAAATATATAAATAAATACCTAATACTAACTTATTATATTTAATATTACTTATTAATCAATATATATATATATATATAAATTATTATAATCAATATATAATTATATGATTAAAGCTATAATCAAAATTAAAATTATTGAAATTCAATATAATAATATGTAAGAAAATATAGAAACATATATAAATTAAATAAGACAAATAAAAAAAATAATAAATAATAATTATTTCACTTTCATTTTAAAATTTAAATTGAAATCAAAATATGTAAAATAATAAGATTAGGAATGATATAACATCTTTTATTTTACATAATATAACTAAAACTTCTTTTTAAAGATTTTTTTATTGAAAAATTAAGTAAAAAGAAATCCAATATATAAATTATTATAATCAATATATTTATATGATTAAAGCTATAATCAAAATTAAAATTGTTGAAATCCAATATAATAATACGTAAGAAAATATAGAAACATATATAGATTAAATAAAACAAATATAAAAAAATAACAAATAATAACTATTTCAATTTCATTTTAAAGTTTAAATTGAAATCAAAATATGTAAAATAATGAGATTAGGAATGATATAACATCTTTTATTTTACATAATATGACTAAAACTTTTTTTTTAATTTTTTTTATTGAAAAATTAAGTTATAAATAAATAGCCTCAAGTACATCTAAAAGCTCAACACATGAGATATATTAACAATTCAATCAGACTTGCCAACAATCAAAGTGGTGACTATTATTACTCTTCATCTGATTGTGGGTTGTGATTTGTGAAGGGGGATTCTAGAAGAATTTTTGCCAAAATGTAAACGAATACACTACGACAATTGTATGTAAATTACCAAAATGTCCTGCAATTATACAAAACTAGGTAACACTATTGTAGTTGCATGGTGAATATAAATATTTTATGGGAATATTATGTTAGCGAGGAATAAATATAATCACAAGTCATGAAAAAAATATCCATTATACACCTCATTATTATACTAAATGGTTTCACATATTTCTTTTATCATTTTAGTCAGTTACAAAGTTTGATGACGTAGAATTTATAAATTATTACTTAACTATATGTATCAAAATAAACAATATAGAGGATAAAGCAGCTTTATATCAATTGTAATATTGATTCTTATTATCTTAATATATAATGTGTGATCATTAGCTTAGTTTAGCCTCAAGATTTTCTAAAGAATTTACCACCACCGCGCAACGCGCGGTGCCGAACAAAAGAGTTAAGTATGTAAAAAAAATTGTGCTATTGAAATGTGAAAAAAAAAAATACATTTCCTAAATATGTTTTTTGACACACCCTTTAATTTAAAGTACATTATATATAAAAATCATTAGTGTGTCTTTGATAAGTAAAAGGTTCATTGACTAAATATGCTTTTAAGCCAACCCTTCTACATAAAAAGAAAATATTTATCCATATAATAAGTAAGTAGAAAAATAAAAAAATCACAATAGATGTATGAGGTAGTGTTAGGACATAAAATGTCCTTATATGTGAAAGTTTTATAAAGAATCATTTTAGTGTAAATAAGTGGCTCCTGAATAATTCAGTTCAGGACCCGGTCTTCAATGCTTAGTGGCTTCTAAACATTCAGTTTAGGACCCGTACTTCATTTATGCGCTTCAATGTAAGTATCCCTCTAAACCCTTAGCTTAGAACTTGTGCTTAACTGCGTTAACCGTGGGATTCATCATAAGGAACTTACTTGTGTTAGTTTCTTTCCGATTTTACATCATTTCACGAATTTCCACGCGTTATAATTTTCTTGACATAGTTATTTCCACATCTCATATATTCGTTGAAATTATTTGGTGGAAATACACTCGCTTGAATTCCAATTTGATTTCGATGCCCGTTATTTCATTTCAATGATTCAATTCTTATTCAGATTATTAATTGTGAATTGTTCTTCACAATTAAACTTTCTAATCATTGATTCATTTATTGAATACACTGTGCTTACTGAGTCTATCTGTTTCGCGTTTGAATTTTGTTCTTTGGAATTCACGATCAAGATTTTTAATTTCTACAATCAATCATCACTTGTTAGAGCATTTGAATGAATTTCTTCAACATATGATCTCATCAACAAATGTTCCCTATTTCTGTTCAACATATGTTTCCCATATACATATTGTATCACATATGAATCACCATCATATCACGTTCTGGTATGAATATACTCAACGCTTCAAAGAATATCATTTCATGATATCAACTTATGTGTGATAGGATATAGAAGTTTCTATGATCAATCCAGAGCCGGAGGATCTACCCAAGAAACACATCCCTAGGTTAGACCTAGTTTGTGAGGGTGTGAATGAGGTAAAATGTCAGAGAGCTTGAGTGTAGGGGAGTTAAAAGAAAATGGTGAGTGTGAGACAGGATCAAAAAGAATAAAAGAAGATCCTTCCCAAACCTATACAGTTATCCGGGTAACCACATCATCTATTCATTCTCGATTCTTTGGAGATGAATATTGAAACAAGACATGGACCCAGTGTCGATAACTCGTGTCACCCCACCAAGCTACTCAAATATCTCTTAAAAGATGTTTGTTTCAATTCTCACGGAGAATTAGCACATAATCTATCTAATCTTCACTCGGAAGATTTAGATATTGAAACAAGGAAGACATCCTCTCCGGTCTCCGAACTTCATATTCTATGCACAAGAGTCATTGATTTTCAATCTGCGTCCCAGGTTGAATCAATATTTTGAGCCTAATTGATATGATGATATTTCTTTGACACTTGCACGAGTCTTTGTGATTCCAATTGCATATCTTTGTGATATTGCCGGAACAGTCTGAGAACTTAGTTTTATAACTTTGATTCAGTGATGACTGGAAGTCCTATCAGTGCTACCCTGTTGCCAACACTGAAAATAGGCCACACAATTCTATGAGTTGTTGTGTCAATAGTTGCTAAATGTGCTTCTATGTTAGCCGATTACCCATCATTTGAGGGGGAGCAACTTGAGCTGGATTTGAGGGGGAGCACTCTGATATGGATGAGATGTTTGATTGAGGGGGACATATGGTTCTTTGAATGGTACACCCATTTTTGAGGGGAGTAGTTCCTGTGAATGAGATGTTTGGTTATGTTGTCTTTGATTGTGCATGATGTTCAGGATTCTCCTAACCATCATGAGGGGGAGAAGTTCTATCAAAGACATTTGCAAAATTGTTATATGTTGGAGAGTTCAAGATTCGTTTGAAGAGTTCAAGATAACGATAAGGGGGAGATTGTTAGGACATAAAATGTCCTTATATGTGAAAGTTTTATAAAGAATCATTCTATTGTAAATAATAGAAAGGGAGGGCTTAAAGTGTAAATTGTTGTATAGATAGAGGGGCTATAGTGTAGAGGTATATATAGAGATGGAAAGGCAATTGAGAGAGTTATGAGAGTCGTCTAAAGTGTTAAGTGTGTGTAATTCAAGGTGTTTTGTACTTTCCACCATTGATGAATAAGATGATGACTTCATGATCTCTCTCACCTCTAATTGTTCTTGATTTCTTGTTCTAACAAGTGGTATCAGAGCTGGAACGAATTAATCAATTCGTTTCGATCCTTAGAAATCAAGCAATGGAGGTTTTATTTTGGATTTTTGAAGATTGAAGCAAAAATGGAGAAATTTGGATTGGAGCTTGAAGATTGTGAAGATTTGATGTTTTGGATCTGGATTGGTGTTTGTTTGTAGTTAGATTTGAGTTTTTGGTGCTCAAATGTGTAAATTCGATGATTTTTTAAGCATAAATTGATGAATTTTCGAGGTTTTGTTCGAAGTTCATCAATGGAGGTCCATTAATGGAGTTTTTAGCTGCAGATTCATATGTCTCGAGCCTAATCTTCATATGTCTCGAGCTTAAAATGAAAATTTTGTTCAGAAAAAGTACAACTCGAGCATTTTTTTCAAGAATTTCAGTCAAAAAAAAAAAATATGGCTCGAGACATTCTCTCTCTTAAGGATGTCTCGAGTGTACTTTAATGCAGAAAAAGTACATCTCGAGTGTACTATTTGGTCAGAAAAAGTATGGCTCAAGACATTCTCTCTCTTAAGCCATATTTCGAGCCATTTTGTTCATAATTCGAGCCATATTTCGAGCCATAATAGTCATATCTCGAGCCAAAGTTCAAGAAATCAGCTCAGTCAGATGCAAACAAGGAATAAGAGGCTCGGTCAGCAATATTGTCGTCGGTCAGAGCTCGAATTGTGAGTCAGAGGCTCGGTCAGTGTATCCTTTCTCGGTCAGAACTCGAATCAGCAGTCAGAAGGTCAAGCAGAGCTCGGTCAGAGCTATTTTCCTCGGTCAGCGCTTATCTTCTTGGTCAGAACTCGAGCAGACGCTCGGTCAGCGCTACCAAGCACTGCTGACCGAGAATCTGACGTGGAGGAGGCGATGATGTGTAATTTTTTAAGTGGTCCACTTGTTTCTTCCATCTGACTTGGCTGATTGTTATTGGTTGCGAAATCTGATGTGTTCATCAGCGCTGAGGTGGCGAAATCTGATTGGTCCATGTGTTCTTTGAGAAGCTGATTTTATTTTAGGGCTTATTTGGCAATTTTTAATTGGTTCAAGTGGCTTTTTATGACATAATTGGTCCCTGCTCTTCATATTTGTGAATATGTTCCAGTTCAACCCCTGAAGTATTGGCTAAAAATTTTTTTTTCCGCTGACCGGGCAGCGGAACCCCCGTATCAGGTGGTTCGAGATTAAAAGAGCTTCCTTATCAGATTTTTTTTTAATGGGACGATTATTTGAAGAGCTGAAATGTAATATCCAGTTCAGAATTAATTTTCTGATGTGCTCCAACGATTAAATGATCAATTGAGCTTTCGAGTTTTATTCATTTGGGCCTCAATTTCTTATTGAGCCTTGAAGTTCAAGTTGGTCCAAGGTTGATCGCCAAATTTTTGTAGTAATCCAAATCCAATCCAATCCAGTTCCAGTTAGCTTCAGAAATCCTTGTGCTTATTCGGCCAATTTATCCATCTCTATTTTTTCTAAAGCCCAATAAAAGCCCAAAATTCAATTTTTCATTTCTTGAAAATTGAATTTATTTCATTCCCTCATTTGTTCCAAACCCTTTGAAGCCAAGTCAGATTTGTAACAATTTCGGGACGTCGGTGATTGAGTTTTGTGTTCAGTTGGATTATTCAGAAGGGTGATTTCCTGCTTTCTCTACTTCAGAATCTAATTCTCTCCCCCTCACCAGCTTCAATGAGTGTACGGTTTCTTGTGGGCGACATTGTTGTAACCACTCATTGTTGTCGTGGCATTTGCGCTTATCCGTACTGACGTTTTGACGGTGGTTCTTGTCAACTGACTGTTTAAGAAGATTGAATCAATTCTTGATTATTTTCTGTCTCTGAAGTTGTTTCGGAAATCGACTACAAGTAGAAAATTGAATTTCTCTCATTTCCCCGCTGATCAGATTCCTTGAAGATAAGCCGGATTTGATATTGTTATTCAGACTGTGGATGATCAGATTTTGTTTTCGGTTGGATTGGTTAGACGCCTGAGCTTCTGCAATCGTTCTTCTGGAGTTTTCCTTGTGGGAGCTAGACCGTTGACTGGTTTCTATCAGTGTTCTAAACTGATCACTTAGAGCGTTGAGAGCTATCCGTCAGTGTTCTGGTTCTTATGGATGCTAGCTCTTTGAGTGCTTTCTATCATTGTTCTGGCCTGATCAACTAGAACTTGAGAGTTTGCAATCATTGATCTGGAGTTATGGTTGTGATCTAGACGTTCGAGTGCCGATGATCATCTGTCTGATTGAGAAGGTTGAATCAGAGTTTGGTTATGTTTCAGTTCTGAAGGTTTTCAGGAAATCGGCTAATTTCTTGATCAGTTGAGAGATTTAAGAAGATGTGCATCTCTTTTAATATCATCTCCCAGTTCTTTCATGTTTATGGTGTCTTAGTGATCCAAGCTTCTTGAAAGTGTGCCTTTGTCAGAATCAAAGTTCTTGAGCTGAATGTTTGCGGATGATGGTCGGATTCTCTGTTCTTTGATGTTATACAGATAAACATCAAAGTGACTCGCACTTGTATCTATCCCACAGTGGGATGAACAAATCTGCTTGAGGGTCGGCGATTTGGTTCAGTGGCTAACCGTTGTGCTTGAGTCCGTTGAATCTGATTTTTGTTTGATTCAAAAGTTTCGGAGCTCGTATTAAGGGGGAGCTTGGAATATGCAACGTAGCTGAGCACTGCTAAAGTTTTCTTAAAGAAGCAGGGGGAGAAGATCAGAGATGCTTCTTTATAAAACTTTAGGGGGAGATTGTTAGGACATAAAATGTCCTTATATGTGAAAGTTTTATAAAGAATCATTTTAGTGTAAATAATAGAAAGGGAGGGCTTAAAGTGTAAAATGTTGTATAGATAGAGGGGCTATAGTGTAGAGGTATATATAGAGATGGAAAGGCAATTGAGAGAGTTATGAGAGTCGTCTAGAGTGTTAAGTGTGTGTAATTCAAGGTGTTTTGTACTTTCCACCATTGATGAATAAGATGATGACTTCATGATCTCTCTCACCTCCAATTGTTCTTGATTTCTTGTTCTAACAAGTAGCATCGTGGAAAATGTTATTTAAGTTCAAAATTACCCAAATTTTGTTTTATTAATGATACATCTTAAGCTATTCATATCAAAATTGATTAATATAATCAATATATGCAACTTAACCACTAAATAAATAAAACTTAAAAATAATTTAATATTTGATTAAGTATTTTAAAATAAAGGATGGAGATGTATTTTAAGATATAGCAACTATATGTTGCTATATCTCAAGTTACATCACGGGAATGACTAACCATACTTAATGCTGATAAAGAAATTGAGGATCGGAACATGATAAAAAATATAGTTTATCATGAATTCTTTAACACCATCTCTGCAATCAAATCCAACTGAATAAAGGTACAAATCTATGAAACTTATTATACATTCTTCCAATTTATATTCACATAATGCATGTCTCGCTTAAATTATTTTGTTCACTCATTATTTTCCAAAAAAAAAAGATCATTTATTATTAGTATTAATCAATATTTTTGTTATCAGATGGAGAACATTGAAGTTAACTATAATGCAAGTTGCACATTCCAATTGTGGTATTCAGTTGGATTATGCAAAGCGGACTTAATGCCATATAGTTTCATTTTGTTAATTAAGTCTTTCAGATCGCTACTTTACACTTTCAATGTTATTCTTATGTTGGTGATCGAATATTATTCCATTTAGTAATAATCTATTAGTTAATCCAATCTAAATCAAGTATATAATCACTCAAACTGTAAGCATGTTAATTGTCATTGATCTATTTAGACAATATCATTCAATTATGCCGAAAAAAACATAATTGATAGGATGATTGATGGTAGAGTATCTATAGTTCAAAATGTATATCATATAATGAATAAAACTTATTAAATATAACCAATAAACAATATTTTATATTATTTTTTAAACACCGCGCAACGCGCGGTGCGGGCCACTAGTATTTATGATAATAAAAAGAGTTAAAGATGCATGTGCAAATACAACCAAAACAGATGCATGCAGCTGTAATGAGTTGTAGCTAGTTGTGGATCTCAATTAATATAGGACAATATATATGTGTTTTTAATGTTTTGAAGTTAAGTTGTAGTACATTTTATGGGTTTGTTTTTCATAGACTTTTAATAAATTAAAATCTTACTTGATGCTAGTCACTACCAATGTTGTAAAAAACTCATTATGGTAGTGTTATGGCACGCCATAACTTCAAGACGTAGCCTTGCCGCCACGTTAATGTCCATGGCATGACTCTAAGAAGTGGCTTGCAGTACGACGGGTTATGACGAGTTATGGCGCATTACGGCAGGTTATAATACACGTCATGGCGCGTTAAGACTTTGAAGGAAAATTAAGCTTTTGATTTTTGTAGGAGGTTTAGAATTTAATTAGCCAGTGTTTTGATTTTGCTATGATATATACATTGGCAATAGTGTTGTTCCGTTTTCTATAATATGAGTTTTAATCTATATAATATATAAAAGCAAGATGTTGGAAGGATGATGTGGACACCCTATCTATTGATTATTAGCCTATAGGATTTTTCTCATTGTTTTGAGTTTTTTATATATTAAATAAGTTAAAGACAATTCTACCCCTAAATGAAAATTGGCTCTTCTATTATAATAAGGCTTCTTTGGTAAATTGACATCCAATTTAATTAGCTTTAACTAACAAACTATTTATCTTCCTAAAGACATTCATTTCACTCTCTTCATCTTTCAATTTATTAATTTTAATATTGTAAAAGACTTTTCTACCCTCATATATGGATGTATAATTCATTATCTACAAGGTTATTTTGATAATTTCACATATTTGCATGTAAGATAACTCCAAATAACCTCTTCATCTTCATCATAGTTAATTATTCATTAATTTTCATTAATTTATTGATTAGAGATAATCTTCATGATAAATAGACACATTCTTCTACATCATTGTAGTGGGAAATTTGTTCTACATCAAATTCAACTTCATAAATCGATATTCAACATCGTATCTGTCAAAATCTTCATCTAAGTTGGGATGTTCTCTTATCCTTAGTCCTTTTGGGAATATTATCAATCTCATAAAGTATTTAGTCATGTTCTTGGTTTAGTTTTCAATCTCTTACATGCATTGCATAAAACATACGATTATGTTCATGATTTTTGGTTTTATTTTCAATTTTGACATTACAACATTCGATTCCCTTAATTTCTATTGAAGGTAAGAACTAACTTTGTTTTATGATTTTGTATTTGGGTTTTCATTTTTATGTTGTAGGTAAAAGTAGACGTTGATTTCGCGGTGACTGAAACGCCCATGAAGTAAACCTCGGCTTAACTTTCTCTCCTTAAATCTTGCAGGTTTTTTTGTACTTCTATTTTGAAATTTAGGGGATTTTTAATCACGATTTCGTCAGTTTTTATACGTTTTAGGGATTTCTTTTTGCAAGCATTCTTCACCAATTACCAACTCTTGATATGTTCTTTTTAGGTTTTTATAAGCCTTATGTTTTATTCTATGTTCTATCTTATGAATTTATGGAATGTTTCATCAAAATCGATTTAACTTGGCTATATCTTATGTTTGAATTAGTTTATATGTTTTTTATTGTTTCACTTTGGTAGGATTTGTTTTCTATTTGGTTCACCAATATATTGTGGTAGTTTCTTACAAGTTATTTACATATTGTGTTGAAAATGATTATTATACTCCAAAGTGTGATTTATATTGGGTTTTTTACTTTTTTCTTTTTGTTATGAATACCCTTCTCATTCTTATATAATTTCATAGTTTTAAAGTTTGCGTTTAATAACAAATAACACCAACAATGATATGATATTTTCTAAGGTGATCACAATCCAAAAATTCTTCTTTAACCTCTCAAAACTTGCCCTTTTGAATTAATTTTTATAAAAATATTGATCAATTAAACCATTGTTTATGTAAAAAATTACACAACTCGATGTCGTAATAAACTTGTGTGAGGCTTAACCGTCGAGAGAAAGGAATTACAATCAATGATAAGTGCGGAAAAGTAAAATGAGACAAATAATTTGATGACGCAGGAAAAACCTCACGACGGAGGAAAAAACCTGCGGTCGACCTAAAAGATAAGTCGACAGAGCACTATGGTCACCAATCAGGGGTGATGTCCTTCAAGTATACAGCTTTGATCGTACGATTACAACTGAGAGAACTATGAAATCGAATGTGAATTACAGGTGATTATCAAGAATAATTGCTATGGAACTTATAAGCTTCAGATAAACTTCCCCCGTTGAAATACTGGCTTGATTCTTCTTATATAGTGGCTTGATAATAACGGTCTAACGGTATTGTGGTTCATTAATGATTGAATCGTAACCGTCCAACGTTATTGTCTTCAATTAATGCGTGGAGAGTAACTGTCCAACGGTATTGCTGAGAGTTAATGTCCAGATTGTAACTGCTGCGAGAATCTTGCTTGTAACGGTCGATCTTGATGCTGTCGAACGATACATAACTTACGACTTGTTCGATGTAGTGATGATCTTCAACAAGCATAGCATAGTACTCAATTTCCGATTTCCTCAAAGGTGGACAATTGTTAGATATGATAATCAGCTTACCTGCATCAAACATATAAACTTTGTATATTTATTCGTTAGTACTGTCGTACGATATTGTGGATATCGTCCGACTTATTCGATGTATATGTTCGATGTTTAATGATCTTTGTTCGATAGTCCTCTTAGGTTTTATCTCAGGACCTTATCTTAATACAGGATTATGGTCCTAACATTTGTCTTACGATTATATTTGGTCGTCGTGCGATTATAGATTTTTACCCTAACAATTTGCCCCCAAGATTTAGAAAATAATTCTAATTTTATCTAAATCTTTAATTCGCTGGACAAAGAGTAAAAATACGTTGGTAAACGGTCGAATTAACGTTGATAAACTAGCCGTTATCTAGCCGTTACTCTGGACGCGTGTTCTCTAACGGCTAAGTGCTGACGCGTGGCACGATTATTTCTAATGACTCATATGATTTAGTTGCTATAAATGAGGCGTCTGATTGTGAGAAAAGATTTTACGAATCTTTTTATTTTCATAACCAATTGCTTGAGATCGTAATCCGACTATTTTTGGCAAAGATTTTCGTGCGACTAGGCTTTAAAAGGTATCTCCTTCTCCCTTGTTTCATGCGTTTGAAATCAATAGCAAATAAGAGTAATAGAGGTTTAGATAATCTTAGGTTCACCCGTTTAAGAAATAGTTTAGGTCGACTGGAGTTCATTATGTCATCGGAAGTTAGGAGTTCAATTACGGAAAGCTTAGAAGTAGGAGAGTTGAGGGAATTAGCAGAGTTACCAGAGGGTGCTCAAATAAGGGTGGCCGGAGAGATCCGGCCGGCGGATACTCCGACGGGGTTCTTCGCCCTGTTCGAATATCCGTTTAAGATCGGATTTCGATGGCCTTACTCTCCACTTTCTCGAGCCTTCATGTCCCGTTTCAACTTGTCTCCGGGGCAACTGATGCCTCAATTCTGGCGTGTTATCCTGGTAATCGAACGGGTAACCAAGGATTGGGGTCGTCGCGCGTTCTCTGTAGACGACCTTCTTTCTGCCTACAACGTGACGAAACTGCCCTACAACCGTTATGGGTTGTTTCCTAAGGGTAGGAATGACACCATGCTTGTTCATCGCACGCAAGTGAATGATCGAGGGTGGAAGTCTCGTTACGTCTTCGTCCAGACGTCTTCGGTCGCTGATGAGTCTTGGGTCGTTCCTGAATGGAACTCCAATGGTAATTTGGACGTTCGTTATTCATTATTGTGCTTTTATTTATTTTTTAATACTAATCGTCTGTTTTTCTTTTTGCAGCTGTCAGCTTTACGTTTGAGACAACCGAAGAATCTAACGAGTTGATCTCACACTTCCTGAGTTATAGTGTGACAGATCGCACGTATAGAACGTCGAAGGGCGGTGAGGAAAGCGACGTTGAGCCTGAAGTACAAATAATCGAGGGAACAGATATGGAAGGTAAATATCGCACGTCAATATTCTTATTTATGTTAGTTTCGTTTAATTCTGATTTTTCCTTTCTGTATAGGCTCAGCTTCTAAGAAGGCGTCGACGATGGAAGCAGCTGCTCGTGCTGCTAAAAGGAAGGCTGCCGCCCAGGAAGGTTTGGTGGCTAAACGTACGCGATCATCGTACGTTTCTGTGGAAACCCCACCTAAGGATGCCGCACGCAAGGCTGAAGGTGGGATAGCAGCTATCCCTCTTAGCTTCGCCCCTCCTGCAAAGGGAGAAGGTGCGTCCAACCAGCCTGTGTCGAAGGTCGACAAGGGCAAGGAGAAAGAGGGGTCTGGTCTTACGACCATGACAATCCAGATCCCTTCTGACTTCATGGTGGACGATGTGATTAGGACGGCGGCCACTTTTCCAGTCCTTGAGCAGTTTCATGTTCCTGCTCAGAAGGCGCGCATGGAGGAGGCCGACATCGAAGACCTGGATGCCTCCATCGCGGGTATTTCTTTCTTGGTAAGTCCCTGTCGTACGACTTTATTTTTATTTTTCTTGTGCAGCTTCTAACTTTCTCTTTTTTTATACCTGTAGGCTCTCCAAACCAGTCTTAGCCTCCATACTCGGATGGCTAAGATCAAAGAGGAGATGGCGTCGAACCAGAATGATGCCAAGGTGGCCAGGAAAGAGGCCGACAAGGCCAAAAAGAAGCTGATCCAACTGACTGACGAGGTTAATGCCAAGTCGGTCCAGATTGGGGACTTGGAATCCAAGCTGGAACTCAGTGAGCAATTCCAAGTTCAACAGCGAGAACGGCTGAAGTTGGCCTTGGACCACACCAAGGAGTTGGAGAAGGAGTTGCTGGTTGTTCGACGAGAGAAAGCTGAGAGGGAAGAAACTCTATCATCCAAGATCCAAGAACTGGAAGAGGACGCTGCCTTGGTTCGCGTGGTCGCACGTACTGCGGTCATGCGACGAATAGCCGCTGGGACTGTCACTTCTCAGATGGCAAAGGATGAGGTGGCTTCTTTCGTTCAGGTGATGGGCTCTGAGGACCTTCTCGACGAGGAGGATCTAAAAGGCCTGGACGAAGAAAAGCCCACGGAGGTCAAGGATGTAGGTGTCGAGGAGGAGGTTCCTGAAACCTCTGGATCCGTTCCTACACATCCTGAAGAGACCCCTGTCGTAGATCCACCTGCTACCAACGCTCCATTAGAATAGCTTTAATCTTTGTAATCGTAGAACTTCTTTCTTTTTTGTACTCTGCCATTTTAAGGCAGAAAAAATGTTTAATGAAAGAAATTTTGATTGAATATCGTGCGTTCTAACTTTTTATCTTATGTTTTAGCTTTGTGTTCGTGTGTTATAACTTGCGTCGTGCGTTATAGCATGTATCATGCGTTTTAGCTTTTTGTCTTGTGTTTTTGCATGCATTTGTTTTTTAAAGTCCTTAGACTGATTTATAGAAACGTTTCTTTTGTATTCATGAGAGTATTCGTGCGACTGGCGAATTGACTTGCGCTCTTGCGATATAATCGTGCGTTACAGCGGTTTTCTTGCGATCCATGCGATTTTTTGTCGTGCGATTTCTGCAATAAGCATGCATTTAAGTCGTGCGATACTTGCGTTAATCGTGCGATCCATGCGATTTATCGTGCGATACCTGCGAAAAAGGATGACTAAGGGGTGGCCGTTGGCTTAGCCAACGGCGCTCCGATGCTTAAGTCAGTAATGGATAAGGAATAAATCGTATGTAAATAGGTTTAGAAATAATACCTTTTGAGGTGATGGGCGTTCCAGCTTCGTGGGATTTCCATACCTTCCATAGTCGTAAGTCTGTATGCTCCATTTCCAATGACTTTGGAAATTATGTAAGGTCCTTCCCATTTAATGGAAAGTTTTCCAGCGTTTGGCTCTTGTGTGTTTTGAAACACATGTCGTAAGACATAATCTCCAACTTGAAAAATTTTTGCCTTTACCTTTTTGTTGAAATGTCTTTCGACAATTCCTTTCTGTGCAGCCATCGTTTGTAGTGCTTTTTCTCGGATTTCTTCTAAGGCGTCAAGATCGTAAGATAAATTTATTGCATTTTGATCATATGTACGACTTCTGGCAGTTGGTATTTGAGCTTCGATTGGCAAGACTGCTTCGCATCCATATACCAGAGAATACGGAGTTTGTCCAGTTGATGCTCTAGGTGTCGTACGATTTGCCCATAAGACAGATGGCAATTCTTCTACCCATCTTCCTTTTGCTCCTTTCAACCTCTTTCGGATTGAATTGATGATGACTTTGTTGCTCGACTCTGCTAACCCGTTAGATTGTGGATATCTCGGAGTTGAAGTGATTAATTTGATTCCTCGCTTTTCACAGAACGTACGAGTCTTATCACTTATAAATTGTGAGCCATTGTCGCACATGATTTCAGCTGGTACCCCGAATCTATAAATGATGTTTTTCTGAATGAAAGATATGACCTCTTTATCTCGGACTTGTGAAAAAGCACCAGCTTCTATCCATTTCGAGAAGTAATCGGTGAGCACGAGTAGATAGACTTTTTGTCCAGGGGCTGGAGGTAATTTTCCCACGATGTCCATTCCCCATCGCATGAAGGGCCATGGAACTAGAACAGAATGTAAAGGTTCAGATGGTCGATGGACCATGCTCGAATGTTTTTGACATGCGTCGCATCGTTGGACGTACGTTATGGCATCTTCTCGTAGAGTAGGCCAATAGTAACCTTGTCGTGAGATTCGACTAGCAAGACTTCTGCCCCCTGCGTGATTTCCACATTCTCCGTCGTGCATCTCTTGGAGAATTTGATTGATTTGTATCTTATTTGTGACGCATCGTAGAAGAAGTCCTATCGTGGATCTTCGATAAAGTTGATCTTCAAAGATTGTATATCTTGAAGCTTTCGACCTTGTTTTTCGAGCTTCCATTTTATCTTCAGGTAGTTGGTCGTGCTTGAGGTAGTTCCATATGTCGAGCGACCAATTATAAATTTCTTCGTTCATCTGTACTTCATCGTTTGTCGCAATTGTTGGTGTTGTGAGATGAAGTATTGGGATATTTTCCATGAACGGATCATGAAATGCAGATCCCAGATTGGCCAGTGCGTCCGCTTGCATATTTAGATCTCTTGGTATTTGCTCGATCAGGAACTGTTCAAATCGTGCGATTCGATCTTTAACGGCTTTGAGATAACTCATCATTTTTGAGTCTTTTGCTTGAAAATCTCCATTTACTTGGTTTACGACCAGTAAAGAATCGCTTCGAACGTGCAACTGTTTTGCCCCCAGTCTAAGAGCAATATCTAGTCCTGCGATCAAAGCTTCATATTCTGCTTCATTGTTTGTGGCTTTGAATTCGCATCGTACGGAGTATACTATATTTCCCCCTTGTGATGATTTTAAGACAATACCTAATCCACATCCTCGTACGTTCGAGGAACCATCAACGTAGAGTATCCAAGGCTGGTTGTCTGAAATCATCACAACTTCGTCGCACGTCGTGGGTTCCAATCCTGGAGAAAACTCTGCCACAAAATCTGCTAGTACTTGCGATTTGATGGCCGTCTTAGGTTTAAATTCAATGTCGAACCCACTGAGATAAATGCTCCATTTGGCTAGTCGTCCTGTCAATTCTGGTTTTCGAAGCACCGTCTTGAGTGGATAATTGGTCACAACAATGATATGATGTGACTCGAAGTAATGCCTTAGCTTCTTTGCTGCCGTCATAAGACCTAGTAGCAATTTTTCCATTGACGTGTACCTGGTTTCTGCGTCGAGGAAAGACTTGCTAACATAATAGATTGGTCGTTGTCGTTGATCTTCTTCTCGCACAAGTACTGCACTTGTCGCATTTTTGCTTACTGCCAAGTACAACTGTAGACTTTCTCCTTCGACTGGTTTTGTTAACAGTGGAGGTGACGCCATATATTGCTTCAGTTCTTGCAAAGCTTTCTCATGTTCGTCTGTCCACAAGAAGCCTTGATTCTTCCGTAGGACATTATAGAACAAATGGCATTTATCCGATGATCGTGAAATAAATCGGGTTAAAGCTGCCACTCGTCCTGTTAACTTCTGGACTTCTTTGACATTCCTTGGAGATTGTATCTCGACGATAGCTTTGACTTGTTCTGGACTTGCTTCGATTCCGCGTTGCGTGACCAAGTACCCCAAGAATTTTCCTGCTCGTACTCCGAAGGAACATTTTGTTGGATTGAGCTTCATCTTGTATTGTCGTAAGATATCGAAGGATTGCTTTAAATGTGTAACGTGATCGATCGAACGTTCTGATTTCACAAGCATGTCGTCGATATAAACCTCCATCGTTCGACCAAGATGTTCCTTAAACATCATGTTAACCAATCTTTGATATGTTGATCCTGCATTCTTGAGACCAAATGGCATAACTTTGTAACAGTATATGCCTTTGTCTGTCATGAATGCAGTCTTTTCCTGGTCGTCCGTGTGCATCAATATTTGGTTGTATCCTGAATATGCGTCCATGAATGTCAACAATTCATGTCCTGCTGTCGCGTCAACCATGGCGTCGATATGAGGTAAAGGAAAAGGATCTTTTGGACAAGCTTTGTTTAGATCCGTGAAATCAATGCAGACTCGCCATTTTCCGTTCTTTTTTTGTACGACGACTACATTAGCCAACCATTCTGGATATTTGACTTCTCGGATCTTCCCTGTTTTAAGCAGATTGTCAACTTCATCGTTGATCACTTTATTTCTTTCAGGCGCGAACTTGCGACGTTTCTGCTTAATGGGTTTGAACGTAGGATCCACGTTCAATTTATGCGATATAATGCTTGGATCTATTCCGACCATATCTTCGTGCGACCATGCAAAACAATCTGAATGTTCCTGCAAAAAAGATATAATCGTATTTTTTATGTCAGGGGGGAGCGAGGCTCCTACGAAGACTTTTCGATCAGGATGTTCAGGATCAAGGACGACTTCTTCTAGCCGAAGATCGTCGTTCGATTTCCTTTCATCCTGGTTCTGTAATTGCTAGATGTCATGCGACTTTGTCTTCATCGTAATCTTGTAACATTCTCGTGCGATTTTGTTCTCACTAGCGATCTCTTGAATTCCCCATGGAGAAGGAAATTTAATCTTCTGGTGGTATGTCGAAGGAATTGCTTTCATCTCGTGGATCCAGGGTCTTCCAAGAATAACATTGTAAGCTGATTGGCAGTCCACAACATTGAACTTTGTTTGTTTGTTGATGCCTTTGGCGTAGACAGGCAAGATGATTTCTCCGAGAGTGTTCATCGGGTCTCCATTGAATCCAATCAGAGTAGTACTTCGTCGTACGATTTCTGACTGTTCGATTCCCATGACTTTAAGAGTATCTGCAAAAATAACGTTAGCCGAACTGCCTCCATCAATCAATATTCTCTTAGTCGAACAGTTTCCGATTGTCAACTGTATGACTAGAGCGTCATGATGTTTATGATGGACCCCCTGTGTATCGTCTTGGTCGAACGTGATTGCCATTGCATCGAGCTCTTTTTCTGTCTTTGATTTGGCTTCTCCAGGGATTGGATGTTCGCTTGGACCATCTCGTGCATGTCGCTTTGCAGCTGAATATGTAAGTCCACAAACTTCTGATCCTCCAGTGATGCAGTTTATGACTTTTGTATGAACTGGTGACGCTGGTCGTCCTTGTTCTTCTGGGATGAGGCCTTTTAGATGCCCCTTAGATTTCAAATATGAAATCTCCTTCTTTAAACTGATGCATTCATCCGTCGTATGACCATGATCGTCGTGGAAATCGCACCATCTGTTCTGATCTTTGTCTTTGCTTGGTTTATCAGATTTCTTCGGCCATCGTACGTTTGCATCAATCTTTCGTAGTGAATCCACCAAATCTTTCGATGTACCTGCAAAATTGTAAGTAGATAACTCTGGATATCGTATTTTAACAGTACCTTTGCTTGGTCGAGTTTTCGACTCGTATCGAGGATTTCCAATCTTGTTTACTCTTTTATGCTTAAAGTCATGTTTTTGAGCACCAAGAGGTTTCTTTTCTGCGGAATGCTTTCGTCGGAAGAGAGCATCATCTTCTATTCTCATGAAAGCTAGTGTTCTAGCTCGTACGTCGTCGAAGTTTTGTTGTTGTATTGTTGGTTCACAGTTGAAAATGGCATTGAGGCATTGAACTGTGGTCGAAGCGGTGGTCTTAAATGTTGAGGAGGATATGGAGGAGGAACAGACATTGGAATAGTCATCGATGGTCCTGGCAAAGCTCGAAGACGTTGAATTTCGTTGTTAGCCTCTTGCAATTGTTGTTGGAGTGATGCTATGAATCCGTTATCCATTGTCCTGCGCAAATAGCTCAAAGAGAACTCAAAGAAAAGGTTAGTACTAAGGCGCACTTTTCACCGAATGAAATTTTTCTCAAAACGGAGCCCCACGGTGGGCGCCAAACTGTTTATGTAAAAAATTACACAACTCGATGTCGTAATAAACTTGTGTGAGGCTTAACCGTCGAGAGAAAGGAATTACAATCAATGATAAGTGCGGAAAAGTAAAATGAGACAAATAATTTGATGACGCAGGAAAAACCTCACGACGGAGGAAAAAACCTGCGGTCGACCTAAAAGATAAGTCGACAGAGCACTATGGTCACCAATCAGGGGTGATGTCCTTCAAGTATACAGCTTTGATCGTACGATTACAACTGAGAGAACTATGAAATCGAATGTGAATTACAGGTGATTATCAAGAATAATTGCTATGGAACTTATAAGCTTCAGATAAACTTCCCCCGTTGAAATACTGGCTTGATTCTTCTTATATAGTGGCTTGATAATAACGGTCTAACGGTATTGTGGTTCATTAATGATTGAATCGTAACCGTCCAACGTTATTGTCTTCAATTAATGCGTGGAGAGTAACTGTCCAACGGTATTGCTGAGAGTTAATGTCCAGATTGTAACTGCTGCGAGAATCTTGCTTGTAACGGTCGATCTTGATGCTGTCGAACGATACATAACTTACGACTTGTTCGATGTAGTGATGATCTTCAACAAGCATAGCATAGTACTCAATTTCCGATTTCCTCAAAGGTGGACAATTGTTAGATATGATAATCAGCTTACCTGCATCAAACATATAAACTTTGTATATTTATTCGTTAGTACTGTCGTACGATATTGTGGATATCGTCCGACTTATTCGATGTATATGTTCGATGTTTAATGATCTTTGTTCGATAGTCCTCTTAGGTTTTATCTCAGGACCTTATCTTAATACAGGATTATGGTCCTAACATTTGTCTTACGATTATATTTGGTCGTCGTGCGATTATAGATTTTTACCCTAACAACCATGTCTTCTTTCTTTGCACCTAAATTTCTACATTTATTTTATTTCACATTATTCTAATATTTTTATTTACATAATGTCTAATGGATGTATATATTATAACTTTATAAAAAGAATAGGACTTACACATGATCTCACAATCTAATATTTCAATATTTTGAAATTTTGAATTGTACTTTTGTTTTGATCATCATATATCCATGGAGAGATGATATGTTGGAGAATAGAGTTAAGTATGTAAAAAAAATTGTGCTATTGAAATGTGAAAAAAAAATACATTTCCTAAATATGTTTTTTGATGCACCCTTTAATTTAAAGTACGTTATATATAAAAATCATTAGTGTGTCTTTGATAAGTAAAAGGTTCATTGACTAAATATGCTTTTAAGCCGACCCTTCTACATAAAAAGAAAATATTTATCCATATAATAAGTAAGTAGAAAAATAAAAAAAATCACAACAGATGTATGAGGTAGCATCGTGAAAAATGTTATTTAAGTTCAAAATTACCCAAATTTTGTTTTATTAATGATACATCTTAAGCTATTCATAACAAAAATTGATTAATATAATCAATATATGCAACTTAACCACTAAATAAATAAAACTTAAAAATAATTTAATATTTGATTAAGTATTTTAAAATAAAGAATGAAGATGTATTTTAAGATATAGCAACTATATGTTGCTATATCTCAAGTTACATCACGGGAAGGACTAACCATACTTAATGCTGATAAAGAAATTGAGGATCAGAACGTGATAAAAAAATATAGTTTATCATGAATTCTTTAACATTATCTCTGCAATCAGTTCCAACTGAATAAATGTACAAATCTATGAAACTTAGTATACATTCTTCCAATTTATATTCACATAATACATGTCTCGCTTAAATTATTTTGTTCACTCATTATTTTCCAAAAAAAATCATTTATTATTAGTATTAATCAATATTTTTGTTATCAGATGCAGAACATTGAAGTTAATTATAATGCAAGTTGCACATTCCAATTGTGGCATTCAGTTGGATTATGCAAAGCGGACTTAATGCCATATAGTTTCATTTTGTTATTTAAGTCTTTCATATCGCTACTTTACACTTTCAATGTTATTCTTATTTTAGTGATCGAATATTATTCCATTTAGTGGTAATCTATAAGTTAATCCAATCTAAATCAAGTATATAATCACTCAAACTGTAAGCATGTTAATTGTCATTGATTTATTTAGACAATATCATTCAATTATGCCAAAAAGAAAATAATTGATAGGATGATTAATGGTAGAGCATCTATAGTCCAAACTGTATATCATATAACGAATAAAACTTATTAAATATAACCAATAAACAATATTTTACGTTATTTTTTAAATACCGCGCAACACGCGGTGCGAGCCACTAGTTTACATAAAAAATAATACAAATCTAAGATTGTACTTGCCAAATAGCTGATAACCTAGCTAGCTTATAAATAAATTATGTTTGATTGTTTGACAAAAACTAGCTTATAAGTATATATATGTAAAATAATCAAAAAAAGGTATCTTAGGGGTATAATAGTTAATATTAATAAGAGTATAATTGAAAGCGGCTACAAAACTCCTGAAACGCTACTCCAACTAGCGTTTCAATAAGCTAGCTTTTGGTCCATCCAAACATGTACCACTTATAAGCTAGCTAACCAACGAACAACTACCACGAACACACGCACGCACGCCTCCCCGGCGGTATCGGGCATCCAAGAGAAACTCATTAATCTGCCACTGTCCCGGCCCAGCTTACGCTGGACCTAGAGCCCAACCACAATCTTTGAGTGGACCAGCCCAAGGACTGGGTACTCCTCATGCCTTCAAATTGACTCCCCCTGGATTTAAACCCGGTAGACTGGTATACTAACCCCTCCTAAAATTAATGTTACCACCCTTAGAAAGACCAACTGCGCTAGACATGATTTGTAAACACAGCTTAAGTATCGACTAACATCAAGTATACGTCTTCTACGATTCTACCACTTAGGGATTCACCCTACAATTATTCAATGTCATTGATGGCCATTTAAAAGATTGGTCAGTGTACATAAACTAGCTAGTCTAAATATCCTTGTTATATTATAAATTTAACTAAAATGAATACGTTTTATTTTATAAATTTGAACTTTGATTTGGTATTTCGCCCTCACTTATTGATGTATTATTTGAATTTAAAACATGTTTGTTAGGGATACCACGTCATTGCCAAGTGATCAGCAAACAAACTCTACCACGTCATTTTCTAATTTAAAACAAGTTGATATTTTATCAATTTTAAAACACAATAATTTTCCCATTTTTGTTTTCTAGATTCAACAACTATCTTAAGATGATTAATGACATAAAACTAAGATTTCTTTTATCTACTTTGGCAATTTTTCTAAAATAGAAAAAATAGCATTTTGTTTGTTAAAATGCTTTAACAATTTTTTATCTCATTTTCTAAAATAAGAAAACGTGAATAAAAGTTTAAATATAAAGAATTTTTTTAAATCTCTAAATAAGGAGAGAACCATTATTTTAACATTTTCACAAATTAATACCATGGTTGATTGTTTAAAAAATTTTAAAAATTTTATTGGAATTTTAAGTAGATATTAGTAAATGGAATACTAAATATAAGTGCTAATGAATTCTTTAAGACAAAAATAACATGGGAGTTGGAAAAAAAGTTTTTAAAGATTTTTACTTACAAAAAAATTTAGATGATCTAACATGCAATAGGCATTTGATTCTATTAGTTGGAGTTATTTAGACTCTATTCTAGAACAAATGAACTTCAGTATCAGATGGCGTTCATGGATAATGGGTTGTCTAAACTCGGCCAGAGCTTCCGTATTAGTAAATGGATCACCCACAACGAGTTTCCTTTATCAAGAGGCCTTAGGCAAGGGGATCCCCTCTCCGCATTCCTATTTATCATCGCCATGGAGGGTCTTCATGTTGCCATGTTGGAGGCTATCAATAAAAATCTTTTTCAAGGAATCAATCTGCCAAATAACGGCCCGTGCTTGTCCCACTTTCTTTTCGCCGATGACGTAATGTTTCTTGGCAAGTGGACGACCTCAAACGCAATCAATCTCAAATGGATCCTCAATTGTTTCCATCTAGCGTCGGGACTAAAGGTGAATTTTTCCAAAAGCAAAGTCTATGGCATCGGTGTCCAAGATAACGAAACAGCAAACGTTGCTTCTTTGCTTAAATGTGAGGATGCAAAACTGTCGTTTACTTATCTCGGCATCACAATTGGAGCTAATATGGGTGTGGCGAAAAATTGGAAATCGGTTCTGGACAAGGTTAATGCAAAATTATCTTCGTGGAAGGCCAAAGTTATGTCTTTTGGCGGGAGAGTTACTTTATGTAAATCTGTCCTCGGGAGCATCCCTTTATATTTCATGTCTTTATTTAAGGCTCCTCAAAAAGTGATTGAATCAATTGATAAATTGAGAAGAAGATTCATTTGGGGGGTCTCGAGCACTGGTAGATCGAAAATATGTTGGGTTGATTGGAACAAAACCATTGCTCCAAAGCATCTTGGAGGTCTCGGCATCGAATCTTTAAAATCAGCCAATGTTTCACTACTAATCAAGTGGTGGTGGAGGTTTATAAACGAAGAAAAATGCTTTATGGACGAAGGTTGTGAAAGCAATCCACGGTTTATCCAGAGGTGATTCAAGCATATCGGCAAAATCAAGATTTTCAGGAGTGTGGCTAAATATTGTAAAGACTGGTACGTCTCTCTCCTCTCTCAATCTGAACCTAGATGACTTTTTCATTCGTAAAGTCAGGAATGGCATCGATACAAAATTCTGGGTGGACCGATGGTTGGGTAATACCCCTCTTAAGCTTATGTTTTCGGAGCTATTTGCCTTAGAAATGGACAAATCATGCTCAATCGAGACGAGATTCGTTCTCTCTAGTAACGGGGTAGCATCTTGGAGGTGGTGCTGGTCAAACACACCGTTGAGGCTGAAAGGCAGGAGACCAAAATCAAGGAACTAGAAGACTTGCTGAAAAATGTGGTGCTACGGGATGGCGCCGATAAATGGAGCTGGGAAGGAGACCCTAGCGGTGAGTATACCGCTCGGTCGCTCAGAGGCTTAATCGATAGCCTATCGAGCTCTTCGGATAACAATACTTGTTTTTGGAATAAGTGGATGCCTCCTCGAGTAACTTGCTTTGTTTGGAGGTTGCTATTAAAAATAATCCCTACAAGAGATAACTTAAGACATAGAGGGGTGAATACACCCTCTATAATCTGCCCGTTTTGTGAAGAAGAAAAAGAATCAGTTGACCATTTGTTTCTTTCATGCTCATCTGTAAAGGAGTTGTGGAGGTGGTTTTTAGATTGGTGTAAGGTTGATGTTGGGCAGCAAGAGTTTTTGAACCAATTACTCTTCAAAATCGTCGAGTCGGGGAAAACAAAAATACGGAGAAAATTCTTGGAGGTCGTGGTTGGAGGTTTTGTTTGGTTTATTTGGAAAGCCAGAAACAACTCGATATTCAAAGGCGTGAAATTCTCAGCTTCAACGGTGAAGGACGACCTCAAGCCACTTTGTGTTCATGGATGAAATTTAGAGCTAATTGTAAATTTACTGTGGCATGTGTGGTGCTCTTGTCCTTTCTCCTCTTTTTTGTAAGTTTGCTTCCTGACTGTTTGTACTAGCGCCTTGCTAGTCTTATGTTTTAATAAATTTCGGGGTTGTCGTCGGGGGTGATGGCTTTGCCGAAGCTCCCTTCAGTCTTCCCTCTTTTGTCGTTAAAAAAAATGCAACAGGCCTATCTCCATATAGTTTGTGTGTGTACACACACATACCGCCCCTGAATTTTATTGTAACACCCAATCCCATTTTATTATTTATAAAAGAAAATCTTTACTAAAAACCTCCATAAATGTTTAACGATAAAAACAACAATTCAAAAACCCAAACAAGTTTAAATTCAACACCCGCTAAATAATTAATGTATTAGCATTTATGATTAGATCGGAATGCCACGACACGAGCCGGAACCTTCAAGCCGGAGCCTTGCCCTTGTCCACACCGGAACTCGTACCTAAAAAAAAATAATTAAACACGAGGGGTAAGCTTCACCGCTTAGTGAGTAAATTTACATACAACATATCATAATTTAATGCACATACAATCATCCACGTTATCAGCTTAACGGTTTCCCGTTTACCGGACCATCACACAATCCGGACTCCGCGGTTTCCCGCCCTTTGGGTCATCACGCAACCCGAATCATCACCATATAATTTATCAGCACGTATACACAAAAACCACAATATATTGCATATAAACCCACTCACCTCAAGGAAGTCACGTACACGCAAGAAACGTCTCTCTTACAATTGTAACCTACGCAACCACTCTGAAAAATAACACTAATTAATTTCCACACATCGCTTCACGTTACTAGAACAAACCCATAAGGGTCATCACACTTAACCGCAACGATGATATCTAGTTCTCATACTACATTACCAGAGTTAATCGAACGGCGGCCATGGCGGCGATGTCCCGCCACCACCACCGTACACACTTGCTACACAGCGGCAGCGGTGTTTTTAAGCCACCACCACCGCTGGTCCGCCTCGCCTCCGCACGGCAGCCGCGGCCGAAGAAAACTGCCGTCACCACCGCATAACCACCACCGTAGGTCCCAGCGGCGACCAAGGACGGTCTTGGCCACCGCCGGCCTCGGACACAAAACACACGCCGCCTTGGGCGGCTACGGGACAGCGGCGGCAGGTCGATAACCCACCACCACCGATCGAGTATCACCAACAGCAGCGGCACGGGAACCGGTTGCGACGGCAAGGCGATTCCGCCAAGCCGCCGGCCGGCCGGTGCTCGCACAACAGCAGCAGCGGTCTTGTGACCACCGCCGCCCGCCACCCCTTCCTGCTACCGGAGCCGCGCGACTGCAGCTAGCGGGGCTAGCCACCTCCGGCGTCGAATAACAACTACAACCACCGCCATCCACGGCTGTTGCCGCGTACCGGCGTCACCCACCAGGAGGGAGTTCGGCGGTGGTGATGGTAACAACCTCCGCCACCACCGATCCCGACTTCAACGAACGGCGGCGATAACGGTGGAGTACCACCGTCGCCAACCCGATAAAAGACAACCCTACGGAACCCTAATCTATATACAAGAAACGAACGGGAGTTACCTACGGCGTAAGCAAGAATCCGGCGGCTTCTTTCTCCGGTCTCTCCTCGCTCCCGCACCCTCCCTTCGTGACCTAGACCTCAAGTTTCGTAATGAAGAATAGGTCTCACTCCTAGGGTTTTTATTAAAGTTTAACGGGCCTATCTTCCTCTTTTGCTTAACCCGCAAGAAACTCAACCCTAACCCTAAATACTTTAATACCTAATAATAAGAATAATAATATTAATAATAACACCATCAATAATAATAATAACTTAAATAAATCGGGATGTTACAACTCTCCCCCACTTACAAGGATTTCGTCCTCGAAATCAGTTTGAGAACAATTCTGGGTAGTGCTCTCGCATCTCCGCCTCTGGTTCCCAAGTCCACTCGGAACCCTTCCGATGCTGCCACTGCACCTTCACGATTCCGATCTCCCTGCGTCGCAACCTCTTCACCTTCCGGTCTATCACCGCCACCGGCCTCTCAACGTAATTCAGGCTCTCGTCCACCTGAATATCGTCTAAAGGAATACGAGCCGTCTCGTCGGCGAGGCACTTACGCAACTGCGAAACGTGAAAAGTGCTGTGGATTTGGCCTAGTACCGCAGGCAGCTCCAAACGATAAGCTACCTTCCCAACACGTGCGAGAACCGTGAACGGCCCGATGTAACGAGGCCCCAGCTTGCCCCTCTTTCGGAACCGAATTGTTGATCCAGCTCTCCTAAGACCTGATGAAATGATAATGATCCTGAATCTATACTTAGTGAATAGGTTTTTACTTCTGTTATAGCTTGAGGAATTATCACTGAGTCTGTTCAGTGTTATTCCATGTTACTTATGCTGTAACTTAACTTTATAGATCAGGATCAGGATCAGGAGACTAACGAGTCTGTTCTGCAGTCTACTGATCCTGTCCACTGAAGTAAAGACCTCCTTCTGAAGACATTAAGATCATACAAAAAGAACCATCAGCGACGTCGAAGAAATAGCTGATGACAGAAACAGCATGCTCGTGATCTGAAGACGGAACTCAGTGATAGCAGTCTGTTCACTATCGTATGACATCCTGAAGATTCATCAGGATACACGTGACCCTGAACGTCCCCAGTTTCAGGACTCTAGTCACTGATCAGTATCCTGATCCTGAAAGATTAGAACAATGTCTTAGTCTAATGCACAAAAGGATTACTCGCCTTTTCTGACACAATAGTACATAAGGGCAGTTACTTTACTGTTCCCTCCGTACTTATCAGACCATAAGGCAACTGTTTACAAACATCCTCTTTTGCACACCTTGCAAAGAGTATTTGTTTATAGTAAATAGTACAACAGACCACTCACATTGTGACACGTCACAATAGTAGGTCTGCATGCATTTAATGCATGGAGTATAAATAGGACGTGAAGAGATGTTCTCCATACTTCTTCTTCATCCTAAAATACTCAAGTCCTTTCTCTCTTTTTCCTTCTATCTTCTTTCTTTATTCTCTTCTCACTTAGTGCATAGTGAAAGAACTTAGATTGTTTAGTTTAGACTAATTGTCTTTTCTATTTCCGCAACAATCTGTAAATTCATATTGTTTATAAAACAAGAATTTAAAAGTGAGAAAATTGTGTGATTATATTCAACCCCCCCCCTTCTATAATCCCAAACACTATCCTTACTTGAAGGTCACCTACTTGGGACCAACAAGTGGTATCAGAGCAAGTACAAGCTCTCATTTTCTTCTTAAGAAAAATCTTGTGATCCTCTCTCTTCTTATTCTATGGCTCTTCAAGCTAAGGATAACTACTTTGATACCGGCTCTGCTGGAAAGCCTCCTCGGTTTAACAAAGACAACTTCTCTCTTTGGAAAACCAGGATGGAACTTTTCCTCTCTGGTTCTGATCCCCAGATTCCTTACTTTCTGGAAAACGGACCACATGTGCCTACACAAACCGTCCACCCCATTCCTGCTGCTGGTGGCCAACCTGCTGTTCCTGAAAGAGAGCTGGTAAAGCCCGTAACTGACTGGAATGATGAAGATAGACGCCTGGTCAACATTGACACCAAGGCTAGGTCTCTCATCGCCATGTCACTCCCTGACGATGTATTCCACTCTGTATGTCACCTTCGCTCTGCTAAGGAGATATGGGACACTCTCTGTGTTCAATATGAAGGTACTGCCGTACTCATGGAATCAAGAAAGATTTTCTTGGTTCGTCAGTACGAAAGCTTTATTCATCAGAAGGATGAAACTCTCTCCCAGCTACATCAGAGATTCAACTGTCTTCTGATCGATCTGAAGACCATCGGTACTACCTACTCTAACTCTGAGGTGGTTACCAAGTTCATGGAAGCTCTTCCTGAACATTGGGAAATTTACACCTCCTGCTTAACTATGTCAAAGGACATAAAGACACTCACACTAAGTGAGTTGTACGGTATTCTTCTGAACCGTGAACAACAGAAGAAACTGAAAAAGAATCTCATAAGAGATTCTAAAGAATCCAAAAGCACATCTGTTGCATTGGTTTCTGATTCAGTTCCTCCTGTTGCTGCCACTTCTTCTTCAGTAACTATTACTGAATTAGAATCTTCTGACTCTGACATGTCAGAAGATCCTGAATTCAATGAATCTCTTGCTCTTTTAACCAGATCTTTCAAAAAGTTTGCCAAAAAGGGAAACTTCCATAAAAAGAAACATCTTTCTATTACTGACAAGCCTAAGTCAGATCCTGGTGACAAAGCTACTGCTATCTGCTACAACTGTCAGGGCAAAGGACACTTTGCTAATGATTGCAGGTACAGAAAAAGTCAGTTTGCTCCCTCCTCTGCTAAATCTTCTTCCAAGAACCCCAAATACCAACGCCTGAAAGAAAAGTACAAGAAGATGAAAACTCAGCGTAAAGGCAAAGGTCTAATCGCAGAAGACTGCGATTGGGATGATGTCTCCTCTGATGACTCGTCTGATGAGGAAGACACTCAAGTGGCACTGATGGCCATTATTGAGGAACCTACCTTAGCTCTCATGGCTAAGATAGAAGAGGTTCCTGAAGAGATTCCTCCTCAGGATCCTGAAGCTTCTTCTTCCACAACTCCTGAAGCTTCCACCTCTGCGACTGATTCTTCCAGTCAGGTACCTATTCCTCTCATCCCTCTTGAAAGCTTAACACAGTTAGACCTGGTCACTCTCGACCTTTACAAAGCCCTTAATGGTAAAACATCTGCTGAAAAAATGAATATTGATCTTAGAGGACAACTCAAAGAATGTCAAGAAAAATTAAAACAGCTTACCATTGTGGAAGAAAATTATAAGGACCAGGTCTCTGTAAATAAAACTCTGTGTATTGAAAGAGAATTGGCTCTTGCTGCCAAAGAGAAGGCCCTTGCCCAATTAAATGCTGAAAAAGTCACCATCAAAGGATGGAGTGACGCCTCTGAAAAAGTTGATGAAATATTAGCTTCAGGGAGGTCTGATAAAAGCAAGAGAGGTCTTGGATTCTTTCGTGGATACAAGAAAGAAGAAACTAAGTCTGTTAGTTCCATGCTCAAATTTGGAAAATTTGTTTCTTCTATTCCTCTTCCTAATGCCTCTGAAAACACCCCTTCTTCTTCTTCTAACACTCACCCTGAAGGTGCTCCTAAGAGCAAAAAGAATACAGTTAAGGATAAATCCAAAACTGAAACACCTTCAAAGACCAAGGGTCCTAAACCCAAAAACAAAGTTCTGGGTGGTGGTCCTTCAGTTTCTGGAACTAAGTCTCTTTCTCAGAGTCCTGCTCCCAGACTGAAGATTGACCTAAAGCAAAAGACTCAGGAGAAGAAACCAATTCCTCCAATGTCCAATGCTAAAGGCATACTTGGTGCAGGTCCTGCTCACCTAAAGTTCAAAAACTTTCTGGACCACACTAAACGCTCTCAATATCGCAAATGCTATCACTGTGGATTAAATGACCATATTGCGAGTAAGTGTCCTGATGCTACCAAAGCTGAAAAATCAGCTAAGGTAAAGAAGATTCCCAAGACTGAGAAATCAGTCAAAGGAAAGAAGGTTGTCAAGACTGTTCCTTCAGTCAAGACTCCAGCCTCCTGTACTGATACTTCAGTAAAGGCTGACACTGATTCAACCAGTCCTACTGATACTTCTGGATCCATAGTTCTATGGGTACCAAAGAAAACTTAAACTCTGTATTTTACAGGATAAGGGCATCTGGTACTTGGACAGTGGATGCTCTCGACACATGACTGGTTCTAAATCTGTCCTCACTAACTACCGTGAAGAAAGAGGTCCTGCTGTGACCTTTGGCGGAAACGGTAGAGGCCAAACCCGAGGGTATGGCACTCTGACCAACGGAGTAACTACTTTCAAAAGAGTTGCTTATGTTGAAGGCCTGATGCATAATCTTCTGAGCATCAGTCAACTGTGTGATAAGAATCACAAAGTTTCTTTCTCTAAGAAAAAGTGCAAAGTCAAGAACAGGAGAAAGGAAGTCATTCTCAATGGTGTTAGACATGCAGATATCTACATCATCAATATGAATACTTCCACTGATAACTTCTGTTTCGTATCACGTGCTTCCACTGATATGAATTGGCTCTGGCACAAGCGTCTCTCTCATCTCAACTTCAAGACGCTGAATCAACTCTGCATCAACAACCTGGTCATTGGTCTTCCTGACTTTCGCTATACAAAGGAATCTCTTTGTTCAGCATGTGAGAAAGGAAAACAGACCAGGGCTAGCTTCAAGTCTAAGCAGATTTCCTCCATCAGCTCTCCTCTACAACTTCTCCACATGGATCTCTTTGGACCTGTTAATGTCCAATCCATTGGTGGAAAGAAATATACTCTGGTGATCGTAGATGAATATTCCAGATATACTTGGGTTTTCTTCTTACGTGCCAAGAGTGATGCTCCTGAAGAAATCATCCTGTTCGTCAGGAAGATGGAAAAACTCAACAACCTTACTGTTCGTTCAATAAGAAGTGACCATGGGACTGAGTTCAAAAACAGTACCCTGGAATCTTTCTTTGAACAAAAAGGTATCTCTCAAAACTTCTCCTCTGTGAGAACTCCTCAGCAAAATGGTGTTGCTGAAAGACGAAACAGGACGCTGATCGAAGCTGCGAGATCTATGCTGAGTGAAGCCAATCTTGCCACTCAGTTCTGGGCTGAAGCTGTAAATACTGCTTGTTACACTCAGAACAGATCTCTGATTGTCAAGCGTTTCAGAAGAACAGCTTACGAACTCTTTCGTAACAGGAAACCATCAATCAAACATCTCCATATCTTTGGTTGTGTCTGCTACATCCTGAACAACAAAGATAATCTTGGAAAGTTTGATTCCAAATCTGATGATGGAATTTTCCTCGGATACTCATCCATTTCTAAAACTTACCGTGTGTTCAACAAACGAAGACAAACCATTGAGGAAACGATTCATGTCAAGTTTGATGAATCGGGTCCTACCTTTCCTCACCCAAATGATAATACTGAAATCAATCAGTGGGCTGACTCTTTCTTTCAAGTCCCTGAACCTCCTATTGCTGATCCTTCTCCTCAAGACCTTCCTGATGGTTTTGAAGAAGATCCTATACCACCCACTGATATAACCACTCCACCTCTCATAAATGCCACCCCTATCTCTCAAATCACACCACCTGAACCTGATCAACCCACTAACAGTGAAGACTTCTCTCAAACCACTGTTAGTGAACCCTCTCCTACCAATCTTCTTCCTGATCCATCATCCAATGAAGCATCTACTTCAGGACAGGTGTATCAACCACCTGCTCTCCGATGGACCAAAGATCATCCCATTGATCAAGTTCTTGGAAACCCTTCTTCTGGTGTGAAAACCAGACGTCAGGCTGGTAACGTCTGTCTTTATGTAAATTTTATCTCTGAAAATGAACCTAAAGAAATAGATGATGCTTTGCGTGATCCTGCCTGGGTCTCAGCCATGCAGGAAGAGCTAGCAGAGTTCATCAGAAACAATGTCTGGCTTCTCGTCCCTAGGCCTTGAAAACGTACAATCATTGGTTCCAAGTGGATTTTTCGAAATAAACTTGATGAGATTGGTACAATCATTCGAAACAAGGCTCGCCTTGTGGCTCAGGGATACAGGCAGGAAGAGGGCATTGATTACGATGAAACTTTTGCTCCTGTTGCTAGGCTCGAAGCAATTCGACTCTTCCTAGCTTTTGCAGCACATATGAACTTCAAAGTTTATCAGATGGACATTAAAAATGCCTTTCTGAATGGAAAACTTAATGAAGAGGTCTATGTGGCTCAGCCTCCTGGCTTTGTAGATCCTAAGTTCCCTGATCACGTCTACAAGTTAAACAAGGCTCTCTATGGGTTAAAACAGGCTCCTCGTGCCTGGTATGATACCCTCTCAACCTTTCTTCTCTCTAAAGGTTTTGTTCGTGGAAAGATTGATAGCACTTTATTTCTGAAGAAATATCCTAAGCATATCCTTCTTGTCCAGATATATGTCGATGACATTATCTTTGGATCCACCAATCCCAAACTCTGCGAAAAGTTTGAGTTGCTCATGAAATCTGAATATAAAATGTCTATGATGGGCGAACTAACATTCTTTTTAGGACTTCAGATCAAGCAATCTGAAAAGGGAATTTTCATCAATCAAGGTAAATACGTACATGAGATGCTGAAGAAATTTGATCTCACATCCTGTACACCGATGAAGACTCCAATGGCTCCTCCTCTGTCTCTTGACAAGGATTCCAAAGGGAAACCTGTTGATGTGACTCTCTATAGAGGAATGATTGGCTCACTGCTGTATCTTACAGCGAGTCGTCCTGATATCATGTATTCTACATGTCTCTGTGCTCGTTATCAGGCTGAACCCAAAGAATCCCATCTGACCGCTGTAAAGCGGATCTTCAGATACCTGAAGGGAACTCCTAACATGGGTCTTTGGTACTCCAAGGACTCAGGGTTCGATCTAACAGCTTATTCTGATAGTGACTTTGCAGGATGTAAGATCGACAGGAAAAGCACTACTGGTGGCTGTCACCTATTAGGTGGCAAGTTGGTGAGTTGGACTAGCAAGAAGCAGAACTCTGTGTCCACATCAACTGCTGAAGCTGAATATGTTGCAGCAGGAATATGTTGTGCTCAGGTCCTGTGGCTGAGAAATCAACTTCAGGACTATGACATACAACTCTCCAAAATTCCTATCTACTGTGACAACACTTCAGCAATAGCCATTGCTAACAATCCTGTCTTACACTCTAAGACAAAGCACATTGAAGTGAGATATCACTTCATCAGGGATCATGTGATGAATGGTGATATTGAACTCCATTTTGTCCCTACTGAATATCAGCTTGCTGACCTCTTTACCAAACCACTGGATGTGACGCGTTTTAATATGCTCCTCAGTGAACTTGGGATGTTAAATCCTGAAGAATAGAAGTTCTCAGGACAAACAGTTGTTAAAGTCCTTTTGAAAATATTCCCTCAGGACCTCTTTTATTAACAACTCCTGAATAACTCTTCTTCAGAGGATGACTCTATTCAGTACTTACAAAATCTTTGTTCAATATCCGAATACTGATGATTCTCAGGTAAGTATTTCTTCCCTCTGCTACTGAAACCTTATCGCATTAAATGTGATAAGAGGATTTTCCCAAAACAGTACTTATCTGATAAGTACTCTGATTCCAATAAAACATATCTTTCACCAAAATGGAATCATCCCCTGAAAAGGTGGTTTTTAGTTTTTCAAATAAAACAAACCTTTCATCTGCACTGACACGTAATGGAACGTTTCCTGTTCCCCACTACGTGTGTCAGGCGCGTGAACGCGCGTCGAGCTTCTTTTTCATCATTACGTTTGAATTTAGCCGCTCTTTTCTCTCTCATCTTTTTTCTCTCTCCTACCACGAGGTATAAAAACCTCATTCGTAATCCTTTTCACTCTTTACGCTCACATAATACTCTCTAAGCATTCAAGCAAGAAAAAGCAAGAATCTGCATTCTCAAGAACACCAAGAACACACACTTACCACTTCTTTAACAAGATCAACGTAAGTTTCCTTTTGTTCTTTGTTCTTTCCACAATCTAAGTTGGTATTCTTCCTTAAAAACAACTTATTTTGGTAAACGTTTTTCCAAAAACCCTAAGATCACTTCGTTTGATCTTAGTTTTCCCAAAATCTTCTAAGATTTTTTGTTAAAACTGTTTAGCATGATTTTTCTTATTTCTTTTAAGAACAGTCATAAACTCCTATTTTGATATCTATTCATCAAAATAGAAGTTCTTTTTAATACCAAAACACATTCCTTTTGTGTATTTTGGTATCTAATCTATTCTATGTATAAAGGATTTCACCATTTTTATGAACATACTTTGTGTTCATTGAAAAATGAAGAAAAATGCATATTTTGGACTCTTAATCATCCATATATGTTATTTTTATGTTTAACAGGATGGCTGCTACTACATCCACATCTTTGGACGCCCAGCTCTCCTCTGAGGCCACTCCTCTGCAAGCTACTGAAAGCTTGCCAATCGTCATTCCGCAACATGACGTCCAATTCAAACAGAACAACGTTGTTGGTCTGTTTGACATCCCTGAAGGCAAGGAATATCTGATTCCTGCAAAAGACTTCCTTCTCCGCAGCCCGCTGAGGACGGCTTTCACTCTGGACCCAAAGCCAAACAAGCCCATGCTGCAACAACTGTGGTCCACTGCCACTGTGGCCAAGGAGAAGAACACAAAAGGTGTCCTGCGAGAGGTCATCAAGTTCCAAATCAAGGAAAACATAATTTCCTTTGGTTTTGGAACCCTCAGGAACGTGCTTAACTTCCCCAAGAAGAAGCGCTTCCCTCCTGTCCCCACCGCTGACGAGATCGTCGAGTTCCTGGACGCCATAGGCTACAGATGGCCTGTCAACAAGGAAGGCGTCCTGCTACCGAAGACAGGTGCCACTGTCCATAAGTCAGGACTAAACGCCGTGTTCTATTATATATGGAACACGTTTGGCCTGTGCTTATCGGGCAAAACAGGGAGCACGGAGCAGTTCCCGATGGTTATTCAGCAGATGGTCTACTCTGCGATCAAGAATCGCGAGTTCGACAATGCTCGCTCCATCTGGGACGACATGGTGAGGAAGGTCCGAAGCAAGAATCGGGTCGTCAACGTTGCCTTCACCAGGTTTTTCTCAGCCGTCCTGGAGCTGCATATGGGGGAAAACTACCCCAAGGTCGGGAACTCCAACAACTACGCCCTCGGGCCTAGGTTCCTGGACCAGGTTGCTTACCATCCTGACGACGTCCCTCTCTCCGACGTCCTGGTCGTTCCTGAACAAGTTCAGGAACAGGATGCTGAACAAGCCACCTCTCCAACCACAGGTACGTTTTCTATCATCTCTTCCAAATCTCATTCTTCTACTTCTATGCATGCTATGTCAGTAGCTAACCCAATACTGACTTCCCCAGCTGCAACCACAACTTCTGCGCTCCAGAAGCGCCCCCAACCATCCTCTGTCACTCCTCCACCTCCTACAAAACGCGCCAAAGCTAGGGCGCAAAAGAAAAAGACGCAGGCGGCTGGTAAGAAATATTACATTACCCTGCCCCAGCTCTTTAATAAACCATCCCCTTTGTCTAAACATTCTTCCACTGCAGATACTTCTACATCTGCCCCTGTTACACAAGAACCTGAGGTGGTTCAACTCGAACCCTCAGAGAATCTGGTGGGTAATCATCCTGATACCCTCCAAGCCTCAGGTAATATTTCTAAGCAATATATTACTGTTACTTCTTCTATGAAAGCTAATGAGTCTTCTAGTGCTCACTTAGCTACTCTGTCTACAGGTTCTTTAGGAGTAGGTTCTGAAGGGCATCTTCATCAGGATGACCCCTTCAACGACTTCATCCTCACGGATGCCGAGCATCAGCTGAACGCAGCTGAACTACGCAGGCAGTCCGCTGAGAGGAACCTGCATGAGGCCCGCACTGCCCTCCAGCAGAAGGAGGAAGAGCACTCAGCACAGCTCCAGACCTTACAACAGGAGCTTGTTGCTGCCAAAGCTGCTGCAGCCGCTGCTGAAGCCGCCGCCGCCAGTGCCACTGCTGCCGCCATCGCCGCGACTCCGCCGCCCACGGCCGTCACCCTGTCCATCCCTTGTCTGGATAACATCCACGACAAGGTTTCACAGGTTGCCTCCTCCTCCACCAACCTTCAGGCATCCATTGATGACCTGAAGGCCACGGCGTTCCCTGCGCTCTCCACAGAGATCATCAACAGCACCAACTCTCTCACCACCTTCCAATCAACGGTGGTTCAGAGGTTGGATGCTCAGGAAGCTGCCATTCCGCGCCATCCAGGAGCAGGTGCAAGGGCTCTCCTCTGCTGTCAACGCCCTCACCTCTGCTCCTGCGCCGCCTCCATCCTTCACCACGGCGGACAGGGAGGTCTTGCAGTCCCTGATCTCATCATCATTCATCCAGCGCAAAGTCCTCAGCGACATGGCCTCTCTCCTCCAAAGGAGTGTGTCAACAGCTGCCTTAGTTCAGGCACCTGCTGAGGGGGAGAGACAGCCCCGAGACCACTCAGCCTATTCCCCCTCCACAAACTGGAGAACCACTGAAGACGGGGGAATAATGAAGACGACGATGATGATGATGAAGATGATGATGATGATATAGACGACGACATCTTCGTCGAGAAGGTCCCTGCTGCCTCTGCGCCCATTCCAGGGCTCGCACAACCTCAGGGGGAGAACCCTGATGCCTCTGGTATGTCTCCACTACCATCCTCTCCCTCTTCCTCTGATAACCAACCAATTTCTACGCTTCTAAAATCCAAACCTACCCCTGAAACCATCACCCTAGACTCCTCACCTGAAAACTCCCCTCCTAATAACCTTCAAATGGTTATCTACCAACCTCCCAAACTACCTTCTCCTGAACCAACTCCTGAACTCACCTCTCACCCTGAATCTGAACCCTTTAACCAAGCCGATCCTGAAACTCAAGATGTCAACTTTGGCTCTGTCACTGGTGACATTATTCGCCTAATGGAGAATAGTCCCAATGAACAGACCAGAGCTGAATTAGCTAAAATGACCTTCAGGATCACACCCCTCAACCAAGAAACCATTTCTACCCGTCCTGCAACCCGTTTCAATCAAGAAGCCTCTTCATCCAGAACCCCTGAAATCCGAGCCACCCCTGAAACCATATGCCTTTCATCAGATGATGAGTTCATCTCTGATGACTTCTCTACCCCTGCCTCTTCACCCAGATCACCTCCCTCAAACTCTCCTAGATCTGAAGGTGAAAACTACCCTGACAGTTCCTTTGCCATTGACAGGGATGGGCGCTTAGACGCCGTGATAGAGCGACTCGAGAGTACAAGAGTAAAAATCCCTCTTCGTACCTCTTGTGACTCCGAGTTCGCCTATCTCTCGCAGGAGGAGTACAACGAGGCTGTACAGGCTCAACTAGAGCATAATAAGAAGCAGAAGGAAGCTTTCCTCTCTGCCCAAGCCGCTCGAAGGCTTGCATCGGATTTTGTAGATGAAGATGCTGAAATAAGTGCAGATCCTATCCTTGCACAGAAGGCTGTTCTGAAGGTCTTCAACAAAAATGCAGAGATACAGACTGGAGAAGTGAATGCTGAGCTTGACTGGTGCAGAGATCGGTTACACCTCCGAAAGCATGGTGCTGCCATCTCAGGTATCCATCTTCGCCGTTCAAGAGGCAAGAAAGGTAATCCTGGTAAAACTTGGATCACAGTCAAACGCTCTGGAGTAAAGGACGTAGAGCACACTCTGGACAAGTTAGATCGCTACAACTTGTCAGAGTGGAACGAAATCAGATCCCTGCTTCCCAAAGCCAACAAGAACTATCGGGCTGAAGTAGAAGAAGTCATTGAAGGACTTATTGCTCGCATCAGAAGGACAACTGAAATACCTGATGACCTGCTCCAACACTCTCCACTCCTATCTCAGCAGCCTGTTCGAAGATCTGCAGGCACCTCTACAAGAAGACCAACTCCCTGTCTTCCCAGAATGGTTGTTAAACCTCTGGACCTCTCGATGCTTGATCTTTCATTCCCTCCTGGAATCTCTCTATCTGAAGGACAAGTAATCAGAGAACCCGTTCATGGCATATGTGTTAGCAATAACTCAATCCTACGCTTTCAGCGCTTCAGTGAGCTACACATAGCGCCCTATGAACATCTTTTGACAGTTCTCTTCACTACACAACAAGATAAGAAAAATCCAGACAACAAAGAGATCATCCGCACTGTCAGAGCTATACTTGATCACAGACTTGCCTTCAGCGACACTCCTGTTCCTGTTTGCGTCAAGACTGAATACATTAGCGAAGAATCTGATAGTTAGTTGTCTTGTAATTTTTTCTTTCAGTACTTCTATCATGTACTTTTGTATTTTCCTTACTCTTGTAATTTTTAAATGAGATTAATGAGAATGCAATTCAGTGCATTGTACTTCATTCCATCATAGTACTGAAAAAGATCCCTCAAAACAGTAAATGAGACATGTACCTTTATGAGTTCTATTTCCTACTGTTCAGTTCTAGACTTAGAATTATTTCTAACTTTTCTAGTTTAAGACAATTACTCTGTTGTCTTATCATTATCATTTAGGGGGAGATTGTTGATCCAGCTCTCCTAAGACCTGATGAAATGATAATGATCCTGAATCTTTACTTAGTGAATAGGTTTTTACTTCTGTTATAGCTTGAGGAATTATCACTGAGTCTGTTCAGTGTTATTCCATGTTACTTATGCTGTAACTTAACTTTATAGATCAGGATCAGGATCAGGAGACTAACGAGTCTGTTCTGCAGTCTACTGATCCTGTCCACTGAAGTAAAGACCTCCTCCTGAAGACATTAAGATCATACAAAAAGAACCATCAGCGACGTCGAAGAAATAGCTGATGACAGAAACAGCATGCTCGTGATCTGAAGACGGAACTCAGTGATAGCAGTCTGTTCACTATCGTATGACATCCTGAAGATTCATCAGGATACACGTGACCCTGAACGTCCCCAGTTTCAGAACTCTAGTCACTGATCAGTATCCTGATCCTGAAGGATTAGAACAATGTCTTAGTCTAATGCACAAAAGGATTACTCGCCTTTTCTGACACAATAGTACATAAGGGCAGTTACTTTACTGTTCCCTCCGTACTTATCAGACCATAAGGCAACTGTTTACAAACATCCTCTTTTGCACACCTTGCAAAGAGTATTTGTTTATAGTAAATAGTACAACAGACCACTCACATTGTGACACGTCACAATAGTAGGTCTGCATGCATTTAATGCATGGAGTATAAATAGGACGTGAAGAGATGTTCTCCATACTTCTTCTTCATCCTAAAATACTCAAGTCCTTTCTCTCTTTTTCCTTCTATCTTCTTTCTTTATTCTCTTCTCACTTAGTGCATAGTGAAAGAACTTAGATTGTTTAGTTTAGACTAATTGTCTTTTCTATTTCCGCAACAATCTGTAAATTCATATTGTTTATAAAACAAGAATTTAAAAGTGAGAAAATTGTGTGATTATATTCAACCCCCCCCCCTTCTATAATCCCAAACACTATCCTTACTTGAAGGTCACCTACTTGGGACCAACACGAATCACTCCCTTCCAAGGAGAAACTTTGAGTAGAACTCGGTCTCCCACCTGGAACTCCAAATCCGACCTGCGACGATCAGCGTAGCTCTTCTGTCGACTCTGAGCCGTCCGCAACCGCTCCCGGATCCTCTGAATATCCTCTGTGGTCCTCTGAACAACCTTGGTGCTACCAATAACACGTTGTCCTACCTCGCCCCAACAGATAGGAGTACGACATCTCCTTCCGTAGAGCATCTCAAACGGCGGCATCCCAATACTCGAATGGTAGATGTTGTTATACGAAAACTCCGCCAGAGGCAGGTACGTATCCCAACTGCCACCGAAATCCAAAACGCACGCTTGCAGCATGTCCTCCAAGGTCTGAATCGTCCGCTCACTCTGACCGTCTGTCTGAGGGTGGTACGCGGTGCTAAAGTGCAACCTAGTACCCAGCTCCGAATGAAACCTCTCCCAAAACCGAGAAGTAAAACGTACGTCCCGGTCCGAGATAATCGACACTGGCACCCCGTGCCTCGACACCACCTCATCCACGTAGATCTTCGCCAGCTGCTCTGCAGTCGAACTCTCCCGGATAGGAAGGAAGATAGCGCTCTTGGTCAAACGATCAACTATGACCCAAATCGCATCAAACTTCCGAGGGGTTTTCGGAAGCTTGGTGATCAGATCCATAGTGAGGTTTTCCCACTTCCACTCGGGAATCTCAAGAGGTTGCATCTTGCCGTGAGGCTTCTGATGCTCAGCTTTGACCTTTAGACAGGTCAAACACGACTCCACGTACCGAGCCACGTCTCTCTTCATCCCTGGCCACCAATAACCCGTCCGCAGATCCCGATACATCTTTGTAGCTCCGGATGAATTGAGAATCTGGATTTATGGGCTTCTGTTGGTCCCAAGTAGGTGACCTTCAAGTAAGGATAGTGTTTGAGATTATAGAAGGGGGGGTTGAATATAATCACACAATTTTCTCACTTTTAAATTCTTGTTTTATAAACAATATGAATTTACAGATTGTTGCGGAAATAGAAAAGACAATTAGTCTAAACTAAACAATCTAAGTTCTTTCACTATGCACTAAGTGAGAAGAGAATAAAGAAAGAAGATAGAGGGATAAAGAGAGAAAGGACTTGAGTATTTTAGGATGAAGAAGAAGTATGGAGAACATCTCTTCACGTCCTATTTATACTCCATGCATTAAATGCATGCAGACCTACTATTGTGACGTGTCACAATGTTAGTGGTCTGTTGTACTATTTACTATAAACAAATACTCTTTGCATGGTGTGCAAAAGAGGATGTTTGTAAACAGTTGCCTTATGGTCTGATAAGTACGGAGGGAACAGTAAAGTAACTGCCCTTATGTACTATTGTGTCAGAAAAGGCGAGTTATCCTTTTGTGCATTAGACTTAGACATTGTTCTAATCCTTCAGGATCAGGATACTGATCAGTGACTAGAGTCCTGAAACTGGGGACGTTCAGGGTCACGTGTATCCTGATGAATCTTCAGGATGTCATACGATAGTGAACATACTGCTATCACTGAGTTCCGTCTTCAGATCACGAGCATGCTGTTCCTGTCATCAGCTATTTCTTCGACGTCGCTGATGGTTCTTTTTGTATGATCTTAATGTCTTCAGGAGGAGGTCTTCACTTCAGTGGACAGGATCAGTAGACTGCAGAACAGACTCGTTAGTCACCTGATCCTGATCCTGAAATCTATAAAATTAAGTTACAGCATAAGTAACATGGAATAACACTGAACAGACTCAGTGATAATTCCTCAAGCTACAACAGAAGTAAAAACCTATTCACTAAGTAAAGATTCAGGATCATTATCATTTCATCAGGTCTTAGGAGAGCTGGATCAACAATCTCCCCCTAAATGATAATGATAAGACAACAGAGTAATTGTCTTAATCTAGAAAAGTTAGAAATAAATCTAAGTCTAGAACTGAACAGTAGGAAATAGAACTCATAAAGGTACATGTCCCATTTACTGTTTTGAGGGATCTTTTTCAGTACTATGATGGAATGAAGTACAATGCACTGAATTGCATTCTCATTAATCTCATTAAAATATTACAAGAGTAAGGAAAATACAATAGTACATGATAGAAGTACTGAAAGAAAAAATTACAAGACAACTAACTATCAGATTCTTCGCTAATGTATTCAGTCTTGACGCAAACAGGAACAGGAGTGTCGCTGAAGGCAAGTCTGTGATCAAGTATAGCTCTGACAGTGCGGATGATCTCTTTGTTGTCTGGATTTTTCTTATCTTGTTGTGCAGTGAAGAGAACTGTCAAAAGATGTTCATAGGGCGCTATGTGTAGCTCACTGAAGCGCTGAAAGCGTAGGATTGAGTTATTGCTAACACATATGCCATGAACAGGTTCTCTGATTACTTGTCCTTCAGATAGAGAGATTCCAGGAGGGAATGAAAGATCAAGCATCGAGAGGTCCAGAGGTTTAAACAACCATTCTGGGAAGACAGGGAGTTGGTCTTCTTGTAGAGGTGCCTGCAGATCTTCGAACAGGCTGCTGAGATGAGAGTGGAGAGTGATGGAGCAGGTCATCAGGTATTTCGGTTGTCCTTCTGATGCGAGCAATAAGTCCTTCAATGACTTCTTCTACTTCAGCCCGATAGTTCTTGTTGGCTTTGGGAAGCAGGGATCT
This sequence comes from Centaurea solstitialis, assembly GCA_030169165.1. Lineage (NCBI taxonomy): Eukaryota > Viridiplantae > Streptophyta > Magnoliopsida > Asterales > Asteraceae > Centaurea > Centaurea solstitialis. The sequence continues at coordinate 53,805,906 of CM058040.1, forward strand.
GATTTCGTTCCACTCTGACAAGTTGTAGCGATCTAACTTGTCCAGAGTGTGCTCTACGTCCTTTACTCCAGAGCGTTTGACTGTGATCCAGGTTTTACCAGGATTACCTTTCTTGCCTCTAGATCGGCGAAGATGGATACCTGAGATGGCAGCACCATGCTTTCGGAGGTGTAACCGATCTCTGCACCAGTCAAGCTCAGCATTCACTTCTCCAGTCTGTGTTTCAGCATTTTTGTTGAAGACCTTCAGAACAGCCTTCTGTGCAAGGATAGGATCCGCACTTATTTCATCATCTTCATCTACAAAATCCGATGCAAGCCTTCGAGCGGCTTGAGCAGAGAGGAAAGCTTCCTTCTGCTTCTTATTATGCTCTAGTTGAGCCTGTACAGCCTCGTTGTACTCCTCCTGCGAGAGATAGGCGAACTCAGAGTCACAAGAGGTACGAAGAGGAATTTTTACTCTTGTACTCTCGAGTCGCTCTATCACGGCGTCTAAGCGCCCATCCCTGTCAATTGCAAAGGAACTGTCAGGGTAGTTTTCACCTTCAGATCTAGGAGAATTTGAGGGAGGTGATCTGGGTGAAGAAGCAGGGGTTGAGAAGTCATCAGAGATGAATTCATCATCTGATGAAAGGCATATGGTTTCAGGGGTGGCTCGGATTTCAAGGGTTCGGGATGAAGAGGCTTCTTGGTTGAAACGGGTTGTAGGACGGTTAGAAATGGTTTCTTGGTTAAGGGGTGTGATCCTGAAGGTCATTTTGGCTAGTTCAGCTCTGGTCTGCTCATTGGGACTATTCTCCATTAGGCGAATAATGTCACCAGTGACAGAGCCAAAGTTGACATCGTGATTTTCAGGATCGGCTTGGTTAAAGGGTTCAGGTTCAGGGTGAGAGGTGTGTTCAGGAGTTGGTTCAGGAGAGGGTAGTTTAGGGGGTTGGTAGATAACCATTTGAAGGTTATTAGGAGGGGAGTTTTCAGGTGAGGAGTCTAGGGTGATGGTTTCAGGGGTAGGTTTGGATTTAAGAAGAGTAGAAATAGGTTGGTTATCAGAGGAAGAGGGAGAGGATGGTAGTGGAGACATACCAGAGGCATCAGGGTTCTCCCCCTGAGGTTGTGCGAGCCCTGGAATGGGCGCAGAGGCATCAGGAACCTTCTCGACGAAGATGTCATTGTCTTCATCATCATCTTCATCATCATCATCGTCGTCTTCATTATTCCCCCCGTCTTCAGTGGTTCTCCAGTTTGTGGAGGGGGAATATGCTGAATGGTCTCGGGGCTGTCTCTCCCCCTCAGCAGGTGCCTGTACCAAGGCAGCTGTTGTAACACTCCTTTGGAGGAGAGAGGCCATGTCGCTCAGGACTTTGCGCTGGATGAATGATGAGGAGATCAGGGACTGCAAAACCTCCCTGTCCGCCGTGGTGAAGGATGGAGGCGGCGCAGGAGCAGAGGTGAGGGCGTTGACAGCAGAGGAGAGCCCTTGCACCTGCTCCTGGATGGCTCGGAGAGCAGCTTCCTGAGCATCCAATCTCTGAACCACCGTTGATTGGAAGGTGGTGAGAGAGTTGGTGCTGTTGATGATCTCTGTGGAGAGCGCAGGGAACGCCGTGGCCTTCAGGTCATCAATAGATGCCTGAAGGTTGGTGGAGGAGGAGGCAACCTGTGAAACCTTGTCGTGGATGTTATCCAGACAAGGGATGGACAGGGTGACGGCCGTGGGCGGCGGAGTCGCGGCGATGGCGGCGGCAGTGGCACTGGCGGCGGCGGCTTCAGCAGCAGCTGCAGCAGCTTTGGCAGCAACAAGTTCCTGTTGTAGGGACTGGAGCTGTGCTGAGTGCTCGGCCTCCTTCTGCTGGAGGGCAGTGCGGGCCTCATGCAGGTTGCTCTCAGCGGACTGCCTACGGAGTTCAGCTGCGTTCAGCTGATGCTCGGCATCCGTGAGAACGAAGTCGTTGAAGGGGTCATCCTGATGAAGATGCCCTTCAGAACCTGCTCCTAAAGAACCTGTAGACAGAGTAGCTAAGTGAGCACTAGAAGACTCATTAGCTTTCATAGAAGAAGTAACAGTAATATATTGCTTAGAAATATTACCTGAGGCTTGGAGGGTATCAGGATGATTACCCACCAGATTCTCTGAGGGTTCGAGTTGAACCACCTCAGGTTCTTGTGTAACAGGGGCAGATGTAGAAGTATCTGCAGTGGAAGAATGTTTAGACAAATGGGATGGTTTAGTAAAGAGCTGGGGCAGGGTAATGTAATATTTCTTACCAGCCGCCTGTGTCTTTTTCTTTTGCGCCCTAGCTTTGGCGCGTTTTGTAGGAGGTGGAGGAGTGACAGAGGATGGTTGGGGCGCTTCTGGAGCGCAGAAGTTGTGGTTGCAGCTGGGGAAGTCAGTATTGGGTTAGCTACTGACATAGCATGCATAGAAGTAGAAGAATGAGGTTTGGAAGAGATGATAGAAAACGTACCTGTGGTTGGAGAGGTGGCTTGCTCAGCATCCTGTTCCTGAACTTGTTCAGGAACGACTAGGACGTCGGAGAGAGGGACGTCTTCAGGATGATAAGCAACCTGGTCCAGGAACCTAGGCCCGAGGGCGTAGTTGTTGGAGTTCCCAACCTTGGGGTAGTTTGCCCCCATGTGCAGCTCCAGGACGGCTGAGAAAAACCTGGTGAAGGCTACGTTGGCGACCCGATTCTTGCTTCGGACCTTCCTCACCATGTCGTCCCAGATGGAGCGAGCATAGTCGAACTCACGATTCTTGATCGCAGAGTAGACCATCTGTTGAATGACCATCGGGAACTGCTCCGTGCTCCCTGTTTTGCCCGATAAGCACAGGCCAAACGTGTTCCATATATAATAGAACACGGCGTTGAGTCCTGACTTATGGACAGTGGCACCGGTCTTGGGCAGCAGGACGCCTTCCTTGTTGACAGGCCATCTGTAGCCTATGTCGTCCAGGAATTCGACGATCTCGTCAGCAGTGGGGACAGGAGGGAAGCGCTTCTTCTTGGGGAAGTTAAGCACGTTCCTGAGTGTTCCGAAACCGAAGGAAATGAGGTTGTCCCTGATTTGGAACTTGATCACCTCGCGCAGGACGCCCTTGGAGTTCTTCTCCTTGGTAACCATGGCTGTAGACCACAGTTGTTGTAGCATGGGTTTGTTTGGCTTGGGTCCAGGGTGAAAGCCGTCTTCAGAGGGCTTCGTAGCAGGAAGTCCTTGGCAGGAATTAGATATTCCTTGTCTTCAGGAATGTCAAACAGAGCAAGAACGTTGTTCTGTTTGAATTGAACGTCATGCGCAGGGATGACGATCGGCAGGCTTTCAGATGAGGATTGTAGTGGAGTAGCCTCGGAGGAGAGTTGAGCGTCCAGCGAAGAAGTAGTAGCAGCCATCCTGTTAGATACATAAAAATAACATATATGGATGATTAAGAGTCCAAAATATGCATTTTTCTTCATTTTCAATGAACACAAAATATGTTCATAAAAATGGTGAAATCCTTTATACTTAGAATAGATTAGATACCAAAATACACAAAAGGAATGTGTTTTGGTATTAAAAAAGAACTTCTATTTTGATGAAAAGATATCAAAATAGGAGTTTATGACCGTTTCTTAAAAGAAATAAGAAAAATCATGTTAAACAGTTTTAACAAAAATCTTAGAAGATTTTGGGAAAACTAAGATCAAACGAAGTGATCTTAGGGTTTTTGGAAAAACGTTTACCAAAATAAGTTGTTTTTAAGGAAGAATACCAACTTAGATTGTGGAAAGAACATAAGAACAAAAGGAAACTTACGTTGATCTTGTTAAAGAAGTGGTAAGTGTGTGTTCTTGGTGTTCTTGAGAATGCAGATTCTTGCTTTTCTTGCTTGAATGCTTAGAGAGTATTATGTGAGCGTAAAGAGTGAAAAGGATTACGAATGAGGTTTTTATACCTCGTGGTAGGAGAGAGAAAATGGATGAGAGAGAAAAGAGCGGCTAAATTCAAACGTAATGATGAAAAAAGGTGCTCGACGCGCGTTCACGCGCCTGACACACGTAGTGGGGAACAGGAAACGTCCCATTACGTGTCAGTGCAGATGAAAGGTTTGTTTTATTTGAAAAACTAAAAACCACCTTTTCAGGGGATGATTTCATTTTGGTGAAAGATATGTTTTATTGGAATCAGAGTACTTATCAGATAAGTACTGTTTTGGGAAAATCCTCTTATCACATTAAATGCGATAAGGTTTCAGTAGCAGAGGGAAGAAATACTTACCTGAGAATCATCAGTATTCGGATATTGAACAAAGATTTTGTATGTACTGAATAGAGTCATCCTCTGAAGAAGAGTTATTCAGGAGTTGTTAAGAAAAGAGGTCCTGAGAGAATATTTTCATAAGGACTTTAACAACAGTTTGTCCTGAGAACTTCTATTCTTCAGGATTTAACATCCCAAGTTCACTGAGGAGCATATTAAAACGCGTCACATCCAGTGGTTTGGTAAAGAGGTCAGCAAGCTGATATTCAGTAGGGACAAAATGGAGTTCAATATCACCATTCATCACATGATCCCTGATGAAGTGATATCTCACTTCAATGTGCTTTGTCTTAGAGTGTAAGACAGGATTGTTAGCAATGGCTATTGCTGAAGTGTTGTCACAGTAGATAGGAATTTTGGAGAGTTGTATGTCATAGTCCTGAAGTTGATTTCTCAGCCACAGGACCTGAGCACAACATATTCCTGCTGCAACATATTCAGCTTCAGCAGTTGATGTGGACACAGAGTTCTGCTTCTTGCTAGTCCAACTCACCAACTTGCCACCTAATAGGTGACAGCCACCAGTAGTGCTTTTCCTGTCGATCTTACATCCTGCAAAGTCACTATCAGAATAAGCTGTTAGATCGAACCCTGAGTCCTTGGAGTACCAAAGACCCATGTTAGGAGTTCCCTTCAGGTATCTGAAGATCCGCTTTACAGCGGTCAGATGGGATTCTTTGGGTTCAGCCTGATAACGAGCACAGAGACATGTAGAGTACATGATATCAGGACGACTCGCTGTAAGATACAGCAGTGAGCCAATCATTCCTCTATAGAGAGTCACATCAACAGGTTTCCCTTTGGAATCCTTGTCAAGAGACAGAGGAGGAGCCATTGGAGTCTTCATCGGTGTACAGGATGTGAGATCAAATTTCTTTAGCATCTCATGTACGTATTTACCTTGATTGATGAAAATTCCCTTTTCAGATTGCTTGATCTGAAGTCCTAAAAAGAATGTTAGTTCGCCCATCATAGACATTTTATATTCAGATTTCATGAGCAACTCAAACTTTTCGCAGAGTTTGGGATTGGTGGATCCAAAGATAATGTCATCGACATATATCTGGACAAGAAGGATATGCTTAGGATATTTCTTCAGAAATAAAGTGCTATCAATCTTTCCACGAACAAAACCTTTAGAGAGAAGAAAGGTTGAGAGGGTATCATACCAGGCACGAGGAGCCTGTTTTAACCCATAGAGAGCCTTGTTTAACTTGTAGACGTGATCAGGGAACTTAGGATCTACAAAGCCAGGAGGCTGAGCCACATAGACCTCTTCATTAAGTTTTCCATTCAGAAAGGCATTTTTAATGTCCATCTGATAAACTTTGAAGTTCATATGTGCTGCAAAAGCTAGGAAGAGTCGAATTGCTTCGAGCCTAGCAACAGGAGCAAAAGTTTCATCGTAATCAATGCCCTCTTCCTGCCTGTATCCCTGAGCCACAAGGCGAGCCTTGTTTCGAATGATTGTACCAATCTCATCAAGTTTATTTCGAAAAATCCACTTGGAACCAATGATTGTACGTTTTCGAGGCCTAGGGACGAGAAGCCAGACATTGTTTCTGATGAACTCTGCTAGCTCTTCCTGCATGGCTGAGACCCAGGCAGGATCACGCAAAGCATCATCTATTTCTTTAGGTTCATTTTCAGAGATAAAATTTACATAAAGACAGACGTTACCAGCCTGACGTCTGGTTTTCACACCAGAAGAAGGATTTCCAAGAACTTGATCAATGGGATGATCTTTGGTCCATCGGAGAGCAGGTGGTTGATACACCTGTCCTGAAGTAGATGCTTCATTGGATGATGGATCAGGAAGAAGATTTGTAGGAGAGGGTTCACTAACAGTGGTTTGAGAGAAGTCTTCACTGTTAGTGGGTTGATCAGGTTCAGGTGGTGTGATTTGAGAGATAGGGGTGGCATTTATGAGAGGTGGAGTGGTTATATCAGTGGGTGGTATAGGATCTTCTTCAAAACCATCAGGAAGGTCTTGAGGAGAGGGATCAGCAATAGGAGGTTCAGGGACTTGAAAGAAAGAGTCAGCCCACTGATTGATTTCAGTATTATCATTTGGGTGAGGAAAGGTAGGACCCGATTCATCAAACTTGACATGAATCGTTTCCTCAATGGTTTGTCTTCGTTTGTTGAACACCCGGTAAGTTTTAGAAATGGATGAGTATCCAAGGAAAATTCCATCATCAGATTTGGAATCAAACTTTCCAAGATTATCTTTGTTGTTCAGGATGTAGCAGACACAACCAAAGATATGGAGATGTTCGATTGATGGTTTCCTATTACGAAAGAGTTCGTAAGCAGTTCTTCTGAAACGCTTGACAATCAGAGATCTGTTCTGAGTGTAACAAACAGTATTTACAGCTTCAGCCCAGAACTGAGTGGCAAGGTTGGCTTCACTCAGCATAGATCTCGCAGCTTCGATCAGCGTCCTGTTTCGTCTTTCAGCAACACCATTTTGCTGAGGAGTTCTCACAGAGGAGAAGTTTTGAGAGATACCTTTCTGTTCAAAGAAAGATTCCAGGGTACTGTTTTTGAACTCAGTCCCATGGTCACTTCTTATTGAACGAACAGTAAGGTTGTTGAGTTTTTCCATCTTCCTGACGAACAGGATGATTTCTTCAGGAGCATCACTCTTGGCACGTAAGAAGAAAACCCAAGTATATCTGGAATATTCATCTACGATCACCAGAGTATATTTCTTTCCACCAATGGATTGGACATTAACAGGTCCAAAGAGATCCATGTGGAGAAGTTGTAGAGGAGAGCTGATGGAGGAAATCTGCTTAGACTTGAAGCTAGCCCTGGTCTGTTTTCCTTTCTCACATGCTGAACAAAGAGATTCTTTTGTATAGCGAAAGTCAGGAAGACCAATGACCAGGTTGTTGATGCAGAGTTGATTCAGCGTCTTGAAGTTGAGATGAGAGAGACGCTTGTGCCAGAGCCAATTCATATCAGTGGAAGCACGTGATACGAAACAGAAGTTATCAGTGGAAGTATTCATATTGATGATGTAGATATCTGCATGTCTAACACCATTGAGAATGACTTCTTTTTTCCTGTTCTTGACTTTGCACTTTTTCTTAGAGAAAGAAACTTTGTGATTCTTATCACACAGTTGACTGATGCTCAGAAGATTATGCATCAGGCCTTCAACATAAGCAACTCTTTTGAAGGTAGTTACTCCGTTGGTCAGAGTGCCATACCCTCGGGTTTGGCCTCTACCGTTTCCGCCAAAGGTCACAGCAGGACCTCTTTCTTCACGGTAGTTAGTGAGGACAGATTTAGAACCAGTCATGTGTCGAGAGCATCCACTGTCCAAGTACCAGATGCCCTTATCCTGTAAAATACAGAGTTTAAGTTTTCTTTGGTACCCATAGAACTATGGATCCAGAAGTATCAGTAGGACTGGTTGAATCAGTGTCAGCCTTTACTGAAGTCTCAGTACAGGAGGCTGGAGTCTTGACTGAAGGAACAGTCTTGACAACCTTCTTTCCTTTGACTGATTTCTCAGCCTTGGGAATCTTCTTTACCTTAGCTGATTTTTCAGCTTTGGTAGCATCAGGACACTTACTCGCAATATGGTCATTTAATCCACAGTGATAACATTTGCGATATTGAAAGCGTTTAGTGTGGTCCAGAAAGTTTTTGAACTTTAGGTGAGCAGGACCTGTACCAAGTATGCCTTTAGCATTGGACATTGGAGGAATTGGTTTCTTCTCCTGAGTCTTTTGCTTCAGGTCAATCTTCAGTCTGGGAGCAGGACTCTGAGAAAGAGACTTAGTTCCAGAAACTGAAGGACCACCACCCAGAATTTTGTTCTTGGGTTTAGGACCCTTGGTCTTTGAAGGTGTTTCAGTTTTGGATTTATCCTTAACTGTATTCTTTTTGCTCTTAGGAGCACCTTCAGGGTGAGTGTTAGAAGAAGAAGAAGGGTTGTTTTCAGAGGCATTAGGAAGAGGAATAGAAGAAACAAATTTTCCAAATTTGAGCATGGAACTATCAGACTTAGTTTCTTCTTTCTTGTATCCACGAAAGAATCCAAGACCTCTCTTGCTTTTATCAGACCTCCCTGAAGCTAATATTTCATCAACTTTTTCAGAGGCGTCACTCCATCCTTTGATGGTGACTTTTTCAGCATTTAATTGGGCAAGGGCCTTCTCTTTGGCAGCAAGAGCCATTTCTCTTTCAATACAAAGAGTTTTGTTTACAGTGACCTGATCCTTATAATTTACTTCCACAATGGTAAGCTGTTTTAATTTTTCTTGACATTCTTTGAGTTGTCCTCTAAGGTCAATATTCATTTTTTCAGCAGAGGTTTTACCATTAAGGGCTTTGTAAAGGTCGAGAGTGACCAGGTCCAATTGAGTTAAGCTTTCAAGAGGGATGAGAGGAATAGGTACCTGACTGGTAGAATCAGTCGCAGAGGTGGAAGCTTCAGGAGTTGTGGAAGAAGAAGCTTCAGGATCCTGAGGAGGAATCTCTTCAGGAACCTCTTCTATCTTAGCCATGAGAGCTAAGGTAGGTTCCTCAATAATGGCCATCAGTGCCACTTGAGTATCTTCCTCATCAGACGAATCATCAGAGGAGACATCATCCCAATCGCAGTCTTCTGCGATTAAACCTTTGCCTTTACGCTGAGTTTTCATCTTTTTGTATTTTTCCTTCAGGCGTTGGTATTTGGGGTTCTTGGAAGAAGATTTAGCAGAGGAGGGAGCAAACTGACTTTTTCTGTACCTGCAATCATTAGCAAAGTGTCCTTTGCCCTGACAGTTGTAGCAGATAGCAGTAGCCTTGTCAGCAGGATCTGACTTAGGCTTGTCAGTAATAGAAAGATGTTTCTTTTTATGGAAGTTTCCCTTTTTGGCAAACTTTTTGAAAGATCTGGTTAAGAGAGCAAGAGATTCATTGAATTCAGGATCTTCTGACATGTCAGAGTCAGAAGATTCTAATTCAGTAATAGTTACTGAAGAAGAAGTGGCAGCAACAGGAGGAACTGAATCAGAAACCAATGCAACAGAAGTGCTTTTGGATTCTTTAGAATCTCTTATGAGATTCTTTTTCAGTTTCTTCTGTTGTTCACGGTTCAGAAGAATACCGTACAACTCACTTAGTGTGAGTGTCTTTATGTCCTTTGACATAGTTAAGCAGGAGGTGTAGATTTCCCAATGTTCAGGAAGAGCTTCCATGAACTTGGTAACCACCTCAGAGTTAGAGTAGGTAGTACCGATGGTCTTCAGATCAATCAGAAGACAGTTGAATTTCTGATGTAGCTGGGAGAGAGTTTCATCCTTCTGATGAATAAAGCTTTCGTACTGTCGAACCAAGAAAATCTTTCTTGATTCCATGAGTACGGCGGTACCTTCATATTGAACACAGAGAGTGTCCCATATCTCCTTAGCAGAGCGAAGGTGACAGACAGAATGGAATACATCGTCAGGGAGTGACATGGCGATGAGAGACCTAGCCTTGGTGTCAATGTTGACCAGGCGTCTATCTTCATCATTCCAGTCAGTTACGGGCTTTACCAGCTCCCTTTCAGGAACAGCAGGTTGGCCACCAGCAGCAGGAATGGGGTGGACGGTTTGTGTAGGCACATGTGGTCCGTTTTCCAGAAAGTAAGGAATCTGGGGATCAGAACCAGAGAGGAAAAGTTCCATCCTGGTTTTCCAAAGAGAGAAGTTGTCTTTGTTAAACCGAGGAGGCTTTCCAGCAGAGCCGGTATCAAAGTAGTTATCCTTAGCTTGAAGAGCCATAGAATAAGAAGAGAGAGGATCACAAGATTTTTCTTAAGAAGAAAATGAGAGCTTGTATCTGCTCTGATACCACTTGTTGGTCCCAAGTAGGTGACCTTCAAGTAAGGATAGTGTTTGAGATTATAGAAGGGGGGGTTGAATATAATCACACAATTTTCTCACTTTTAAATTCTTGTTTTATAAACAATATGAATTTACAGATTGTTGCGGAAATAGAAAAGACAATTAGTCTAAACTAAACAATCTAAGTTCTTTCACTATGCACTAAGTGAGAAGAGAATAAAGAAAGAAGATAGAGGGATAAAGAGAGAAAGGACTTGAGTATTTTAGGATGAAGAAGAAGTATGGAGAACATCTCTTCACGTCCTATTTATACTCCATGCATTAAATGCATGCAGACCTACTATTGTGACGTGTCACAATGTTAGTGGTCTGTTGTACTATTTACTATAAACAAATACTCTTTGCATGGTGTGCAAAAGAGGATGTTTGTAAACAGTTGCCTTATGGTCTGATAAGTACGGAGGGAACAGTAAAGTAACTGCCCTTATGTACTATTGTGTCAGAAAAGGCGAGTTATCCTTTTGTGCATTAGACTTAGACATTGTTCTAATCCTTCAGGATCAGGATACTGATCAGTGACTAGAGTCCTGAAACTGGGGACGTTCAGGGTCACGTGTATCCTGATGAATCTTCAGGATGTCATACGATAGTGAACAGACTGCTATCACTGAGTTCCGTCTTCAGATCACGAGCATGCTGTTCCTGTCATCAGCTATTTCTTCGACGTCGCTGATGGTTCTTTTTGTATGATCTTAATGTCTTCAGGAGGAGGTCTTCACTTCAGTGGACAGGATCAGTAGACTGCAGAACAGACTCGTTAGTCTCCTGATCCTGATCCTGAAATCTATAAAATTAAGTTACAGCATAAGTAACATGGAATAACACTGAACAGACTCAGTGATAATTCCTCAAGCTACAACAGAAGTAAAAACCTATTCACTAAGTAAAGATTCAGGATCATTATCATTTCATCAGGTCTTAGGAGAGCTGGATCAACAGCTTCCTCAAGCAAGGTCTGTCGCGCCGTGCCCGCCCGAGGAACCCACACTCTACCATACCTAGTCAGCAACCCTCGGCTATCCCTGACCAACGCGGCCATCTGCCCCCGAATCCGCTCCCCGTTCTGGTTCTCCTCCCGACTCGCCTCCTCTTGCGCCCGCAAAACCAGGTCCACAAAGGAGGTAGTCACCGCCATCTTCAGATGGGAAATACGAAGCGGCGCGTGCTCCGTCTTCCTACTCAAAGCGTCCGCAACCACATTGGCTTTGCCCGGATGATAGAGAATCTCGCAATCGTAGTCCTTGACTACGTCAAGCCACCTTCGCTGTCGCATATTCAGATTCGGCTGTTCCAAGAAGTACCTCAAGCTACGTTGGTCTGAGAAAATGGTGCACTTCACCCCATACAGGTAGTGCCTCCACAACTTGAGAGCAAAAACGACCGCCGCAAGCTCAAGGTCGTGCGTGGGGTAGTTAGCCTCGTGAGGCTTCAGCTGCCTCGACGCGTAGGCTATCACCCGCCCCCTCTGCATCAGAACACAACCCAAACCTAGCCGAGATGCGTCGCAATAGACTGTCATGTCTTCCACCCCCTCCGGTAAAGTCAGAACCGGAGCCTCGCATAGCTTCTGCCTCAACGTGTCGAAAGCCATCTGCTGCTCAGAACCCCAAACGTACGGCTCACTCTTCTTCGTCAAACGCGTCAACGGCACCGCAATCTTAGAGAAATCCTGGATGAACCGTCGATAGTAGCCGGCTAAACCTAGGAAACTCCGGATCTCGGTAGGTGCCTTCGGAACTTCCCAATTCATGACTGCTTCAATCTTCGCTGGGTCCACCTTGATGCCCTCCCGGTTAATAATATGGCCTAAGAACTGAACCTCCTCTAACCAGAAGGCACATTTTGAAAATTTGGCGTAGAGTTGCTCCCTCCTCAAAACCTCAAGCACCTCCCGCAGATGCATCACATGCTCCTCCTTCGTCTTTGAGTAGATCAAGATGTCATCAATGAAAACGATCACGGACCGATCGAGCATCGGGCGGCACACCCGATTCATAAGGTCCATGAATGCGGCTGGAGCATTGGTAAGCCCGAACGGCATCACCAAAAACTCGAAGTGGCCGTAACGGGTTCGGAAAGCGGTCTTGTGGACATCCGCTTCCTTCACCTTCAGCTGGTGATACCCTGACCGAAGATCGATCTTAGAAAACCACGAAGCCCCTTGGAGTTGATCAAACAAGTCATCAATCCTAGGCAGAGGATACCTATTCTTGATGGTCACCTTGTTGAGTCCACGGTAATCAATGCACATACGGTGACTCCCGTCTTTCTTCTTCACGAACAGAATCGGTGCTCCCCACGGTGAGCTACTCGGGCGGATGCATCCCTTCCCCGAGAGCTCCTGCAACTGTTCCGATAACTCCTGAAGCTCCGGCGGAGCCAGACGGTAAGGAGCTCGCGCAATCGGAGCCGCCCCTGGTACCAAGTCAATGCCGAACTCGATCTGCCTGTCAGGTGGAAGGCCAGGCAGATCCTCTGGAAATACGTCTGGGAACTCGCTGACAACGGGCACCTCTGCTACCGACAGCTTCCTCTCCTTCGCCTGATCCGCCATAGCATAGACCAAGAACCCCGTACACCCTCGCTGGATGTATTTCTGAGCTTTCGTGACAGAACAGAAGGATGTAGATACCCTTCTCCCCTTGCCGTACACCACCAGCTCTCCCCCACTAGGATTCTGGATACGTACCAACTGCCCCGCAACATCCGTGGTCGCCCGGTTGGGAAACATCCAGTCAATCCCGACAACCACGTCCACCCCGTTCATGGGAATGGGGATGAGATTGATGCTGAAGCGAACTCCAAAGATATCAATGCTGCACCCCCGGTACACATGCTCAACCACCTGCACCTCCTCCGCAGCTACGTCGATCGCCTGAGGGCTATCCAGATTACCGAGCTCGATCTGGAAGTCCTTACAAAACCTACGCGACACATAGGACCACGTGGCCCCCGTGTCGAAAAGCACTAGAGCCGGTTTCGAGTTGACAGGAAATATGCCTAAGGTACACATTTAACGGCAGATACACTATTCTTATTACTAACAATAAAGTAAGCTACCAACAATAATCGCATAATAACATAACAAGGAAAAACCTGTAATCACATCAGGCGCCGTCTGCGCTTCCTCGGCAGTCATCTGAAAGGCTCGTCCACGGGTGGTGGCTCCGCTCTTCCCTTTGGTAGTACCGTCAGTGATCATAAGCGTCGATGGTGCAGGAGCCAGGGCTGGCGTCTTCTTCAGCTGAGGGCAATCGGGCTTGATATGCCCCGGCTGGTAGCAGTGGAAGCAGAGTCTAGCAGTTTCCTTGCAGTCCTTGCTGAGGTGGCCCGTCTTGCCACACTTGTAACACGATAGCTCTCGCGGCCTGCACTCTCCCCGATGGTAACGCCCGCACTTCGGGCAACTCGGGGTCCCGCTCCTGGTATCGGTCCTCGCCCCCTTAAACTTCTTTGCTGGTGCGGGCTGATCTTCCGCCTTCCGCTTCCCTTGCTGCAATTCCTCCAAGACTAGCTCCTGAGCCCGTGCTACCTCCTGCATGTCACCGAAGGTCTTGCACCTCCCCGTGGCCACCGCCTTCTTGATCTCCGGCTTCAGCACTCCCAGATAACGAGCCATCTTCAGCGACTCGTCGTTCGCGTATCCAGGCACAAACAGCAGCTTCTCCAGAAACTGCGCAGTGATCTCGTTCACCGACTCCGTCGTCTGAGTCAGTTTCAAGAACTCAGATGCTATCCGCTCCTTTTCGATGCGAGGTGCGAACTCCTCGTCGGACAAGGCCCGGAATTCCTCCCAGGTCAGCGCAGTGATCTGTGCCTCCGTGTACTTCTTGAGAGTCAGATCCCACCAATCCTTTGCAGCTCCACGGAGAAGGTTCACAGCGAAAAGAACCTTCGAACCATCAGGGCACCCACAAGTGCGAAATGCTCCCTCGACCGCTGAGTACCAGCGGTAGCAAGCCACAGGGTCCTTCCTTCCGTCGAATAATGGCGGTTGGCACGCCATGAAGTCCTTGAAAGAAATCCCACGAGTCTGTGACTGACCCGAGCTCCCCGACCCTACACTACGAGCCGTAAGGGCTGCATCTATACGCTGATCCACAGTCTGAATCAGCTCATCCCTCATTTGGTTAAATAGCCCCGGCAGCGTCTGCTGCAGGGCCTTAGCGATCTGGGCAGCAATGAGGTCGGACTGCCCGGGCTCATCGTCAGTCTGGCTTCGGGTTAGCACCATTCTGAAGATTTAAAACTTTTAGTCACAGCCTAACGAACATCACTATGCACTACTAAGGTACTCACACGCAACCCTAATAATAGTGATCATGCCAACCTTAAAGCTAGTCTCTACTGCGCATGCTAAAACAGATAGGTTTACACAACATTTATTCACGCAGCATCACAATATCGTAAGCATGCTAGAACCCTAACCGTCGTCAATAAGTTTAAAGTCTCCAGAACGTAATCAAATCCAACACTACACAGGTGTTTATAGTAATACTATTATTGGCGCCGTATTACTATACCCGACCATGCATGGTAGCCGGATCAAGACCACCGGGCAAAAATCAAACAAGAACAAGCCCGACGACCCATCCTCGACGTACCAAGGTGTTTACGTTTGGTCTTGATACCGTCCTAATTAGACCTAATCCCATTGACTAACTGTCACATAAAATCATAGAATACAGCTCAGCTTCATTCCCAACAAGCCACATGCAATTTTATAATTAAGCATGCGATTACAAATAATTAATACTACACACGTGCATATAACGATTTAGCAACTAAGGTACTAAAGCTTACCTCCGCCTTGACGGTTCCGCTGGCCGTTCCGATCTTATCCGATTAATTTCAACCGCCTGGTTTAAGTCCAACCACACACACACCCACGAGTGCATGTGCTGATTCTCTTAAACCCGGGCTCTGATACCAAGTTGTAACACCCAATCCCATTTTATTATTTATAAAAGAAAATCTTTACTAAAAACCTCCATAAATGTTTAACGATAAAAACAACAATTCAAAAACCCAAACAAGTTTAAATTCAACACCCGCTAAATAATTAATGTATTAGCATTTATGATTAGATCGGAATGCCACGACACGAGCCGGAACCTTCAAGCCGGAGCCTTGCCCTTGTCCACACCGGAACTCGTACCTAAAAAAAAATAATTAAACACGAGGGGTAAGCTTCACCGCTTAGTGAGTAAATTTACATACAACATATCATAATTTAATGCACATACAATCATCCACGTTATCAGCTTAACGGTTTCCCGTTTACCGGACCATCACACAATCCGGACTCCGCGGTTTCCCGCCCTTTGGGTCATCACGCAACCCGAATCATCACCATATAATTTATCAGCACGTATACACAAAAACCACAATATATTGCATATAAACCCACTCACTTCAAGGAAGTCACGTACACGCAAGAAACGTCTCTCTTACAATTGTAACCTACGCAACCACTCTGAAAAATAACACTAATTAATTTCCACACATCGCTTCACGTTACTAGAACAAACCCTTAAGGGTCATCACACTTAACCGCAACGATGATATCTAGTTCTCATACTACATTACCAGAGTTAATCGAACGGCGGCCATGGCGGCGATGTCCCGCCACCACCACCGTACACACTTGCTACACAGCGGCAGCGGTGTTTTTAAGCCACCACCACCGCTGGTCCGCCTCGCCTCCGCACGGCAGCCGCGGCCGAAGAAAACTGCCGTCACCACCGTATAACCACCACCGTAGGTCCCAGCGGCGACCAAGGACGGTCTTGGCCACCGCCGGCCTCGGACACAAAACACACGCCGCCTTGGGCGGCTACGGACAGCGGCGGCAGGTCGATAACCCACCACCACCGATCGAGTATCACTAACAGCAGCGGCACGGGAACCGGTAGCGACGGCGAGGCGATTCCGCCAAGCCGCCGGCCGGCCGGTGCTCGCACAACAGCAGCAGCGGTCTTGTGACCACCGCCGCCCGCCACCCCTTCCTGCTACCGGAGCCGCGCGACTGCAGCTAGCGGGGCTAGCCACCGCCGGCGTCGAATAACAACTACAACCACCGCCATCCACGGCTGTTGCCGCGTACCGGCGTCACCCACCAGGAGGGAGTTCGGCGGTGGTGATGGTAACAACCTCCGCCACCACCGATCCCGACTTCAACGAACGGCGGCGATAACGGTGGAGTACCACCGTCGCCAACCCGATAAAAGACAACCCTACGGAACCCTAATCTATATACAAGAAACGAACGGGAGTTACCTACGGCGTAAGCAAGAATCCGGCGGCTTCTTTCTCCGGTCTCTCCTCGCTCCCGCACCCTCCCTTCGTGACCTAGACCTCAAGTTTCGTAATGAAGAATAGGTCTCACTCCTAGGGTTTTTATTAAAGTTTAACGGGCCTATCTTCCTCTTTTGCTTAACCCGCAAGAAACTCAACCCTAACCCTAAATACTTTAATACCTAATAATAAGAATAATAATATTAATAATAACACCATCAATAATAATAATAACTTAAATAAATCGGGATGTTACATTTATAGACTTCAAATTTGAAGTAAGGGTGCATCTCGAATTTCAATAACCAATTAAGTAAATAAGGTCATGGGAGCGTACCTAACCAAACAACTCTACACTTTGTATATGTACCATTAGTTAATGTAGTAATGTATTAACCATGTATATAAACATATAGGGGTGGGTTCAAATGTGAACCACTTTTTGGTTGTGAACGTGAGGACAACCGAGAGCGTGACATGTGGCGGATAACTAGGCGCCACGTCAGATCCACGGCGGGTGACTAAGGGCGATTCATGGGAGGGCATTGAATTAAAGGAGGGGACCACACTCAAAGTCGCCACGTGTCGCGCTCTCGGTTGTCCTCATGTTCACAACCAAAAAGTGGTTCACATTTGAACTTTCCTCTAAACACATATATATATATATATATATGTGTGTGTGTATGTTTGGTAAATCTAAACATATATATATATATATATATATATATGGCTGCATCAAATACACACCCTCTAAATATTGCACACCTTGAGGACCAATCATAGCCTTTCAAAATTTCATCCAACGGTTTAGATTTATAGGGACTAATGTGCAATTACTTTTAACTTGTGACAGTTGTATTAATGAAACCAACCACGTCAAGGGGTATAATTGGTAGAATGCTATCAATATTAAATATGGAATAGTCAAATGGGTTCCTAATTAATCGCCAATTTCATGACACTGATCATATGAAACTCAACTCAAACAGAAAGAAGCGATATTCTTGCACATCAGAATCGGAAGTTGCATCAGAGTTGAAAGGTTTTGAAATCGATTAGAATTTAGGTGAAAAAAATGGCGACGAACGAGGGTTTTCAAAGAAATCGATGTTAAGTTTTCCCGCATTGAAATCAATATTATATAAATGTAGTCTGGTCGTGCAGGAAAGTTACTTCATTGTGTTTTTTGGAATTTTATTTTTTTTGCTGCAGTACGAAGGCTGAGTGAACAGATTATGAAAAAATCAGGTTTCTCGAAGTTCAAGAACACCAGGGAAAAACCCTGTGTCCGGATGAAGATGGAAATGTGATCGACGATCCAAAATCGAGTGTTGGAATGCAACCTACGAACAAGAAACCGGTGAAGAACGAAGCTAAAGGAAGAGATAAACGTTATTTAGGGTTTTTATTTGTGGAATGAGTATGCAGAGTTGAAATTAATATTCGTGTGGGTTGTTTTTCCTGAATTTTGAATGATTCGTAGCATATGATGTAATGGTTTTTGGTATAAGTTATATTTTGAGGGTTTGTGATAACAGATCCATAGGAAAATTTATGCGTTTGATAAAATGAATATGTGCTAAATGTGTTTGTGTGCAATATATGTAGTGAATGATGTAACTGTATACAGTCTGTATAAACATGTTATATGTGCCTCAATACACACAAATGCATATGCAATATGATTAAAATGTGATTCACATGTGAAAATGTAGTGAATAATGTTAGTAGAAGTCTATGCAGATGTAAGTATTCATAATCTGCAGGGACATATGTGTGGGTATGTTTTGTAAGGACAATGGAGCTTTGATTCTGCACACATGTGGTCTTACTGCATAGTGGAGACATATGTTTGGGGGAGGGTGCATTGTGTATGTGTGATGCCTATAAGTATGCATAAGTGCTGCACATAATGCATATGCAATATGATTAAAATGTACTTACACATAATCATCAAGTTTTAATGGTATCAAAATATGATTAATGATGGTACATATGTATTTTTTTTGTTAATTAAGTTGTGTTCATGTAAGATGTATTTTGATAAGATACGAATCATTAATATGGGAAGTTCCTTTGTGTAATGATAATATGTATCAGGAATAAATTGAGTCAAAATAACCTTAAAGAAATATAGTTTGCGTGCTTTTTGTTGTGCAAAGATACTACTTTTAAGTTGATTTAGAATAAAGATAAGAATATTTTAATCCTGTAAAAGATTGCATCTATATCCTTGCAAACTTAAGTAATTACATCTATATCCTTATAAATTTCTAAACTACATCTATATCCTTATAAAACTTAACTAATTACATTTATATCCTTATATCTATTTTATTAATTTGTAAAATATTTTAAAATCCCTAATAAATATCCTAAATCTAATTAAATGTTAAATCCCCAATCTACCCTTACTCTTCTAAATTACAATAGATAAGAATCAAAATCTATCAACAATCAGATGACTTCTTTTTTTGATCGGTGTAGGTATCTCTGAAATTGATCGATCGACTTCTTCTTCTCTAAGTTTCGATCAACAGATAGTTGAGCATCGAAATTGATCGTCTTTTCATCTTCCTCTCTGAGTTTCGATCAACAATCTTGTATGGGATTTTGATTGGAAAAAATGTTCTCCGGTCGTCGGAAAAAGTGATCATCGTATGGTTGTTGGGTGGTGGTAGAAATGGGTGTAAACCAATTATTCAACCAGTTTTGCCCCAAATTGCCTTGGAATTGTCTAATGGTTGTACAGTTTTCCCAAATTAACCCCTTCAGTCGATTAGCAAAAGTGGTTGTTCAAAAAAAATTTGATGCTCAACAATCTATTGATTGGAACTCAGAGAATAAGTTGATCTATTGTTAATCTATTTTGATTTAGAAGGGTAAGGATAGATTGGGGATTTAATATTTAAATTATATTTAGGATATTTATTAGTGATTTTAAATACTTTAAAAATTAATAAAATAGGTATAAGGATATAGGTGTAATTAGTTAAGTTTTGTAAGGATATAGATGTAGTTTACAAATTAAGAAGGATATAGGTGTAATTAGCTATGTTTTGTAAGGATATGGATGCAATTCTCCCTTACTTTTAAGTTGATTTGGACATTGATGCTATTAAAACTTGATGATCCAACTATGTAGGAAGTGATTGGAATAGATTAGGCGATATGAATACAAAAATATGTGAAATATATGCATACGGAAAATGATAAATTTACTACTTAAATAAACAAAATAAATTAAGTAGTTCAAAGGTTCTGATGGTATCGAAAATTCATTTAAATTCCGATGATATCTTAAACAAACAATATCTCAATGTTATCATTAATAGCTTGCAATTAAAAATGTAATTAATAAATATGATTTGTAACGAATGGTTAAAATAGATTCTTAAGGTGTGCAACAATAATGGAGTGTGTATTTGATTCCCCCCCCCCTTCTCTCTCTCTCTCTCTCTCTCTATATATATATATATATATATATATTCTCTCTCTCTCTATATATATATATATATATAGAGAGAGAGAGAGAGAAAGGTTCAAATGTGAACCACTTTTTGGTTGTGAACGTGAGGACAGCCGAGAGCGCGACACGTGGCGGATGACTAGGCTCCACGTCATGTCTACGGCGGATGACTAGACGCGATTCATGGGAGGGCATTAAATTACGGGGGGGGGGGGGGGGGGGGGGGGACCATACTTAAAGCATACACGTGTCGCGCTCTCGGCTGTCCTCACGTTCACAACCAAAAAGTGGTTCACATTTGAACTTTCCTCTCTCTCTCTCTCTCTCTCTCTCTACATATATATATATATAGGGGTGGGTTCAAATGTGAACCACTTTTTGGTTGTGAACGTGAGGACAATCGAGAGCGCGACATGTGGCGGATGATTAGGCGCCACGTCAGCTCCACGGCGGGTGACTAGGCGCGATTCATTGGGGGGCATTGAATTAAAGGGGGGACCACACTCAAAGCCGCCACGTGTCGCACTCTCGGTTGTCCTCACGTTCACAACCAAAAAGTGGTTCACATTTGAACTTTCCTCTCTCTCTCTCTCTCTCTCTATATATATATATATATATATATAGTCAAGTTCATTTAGAAACCAAAAAAAGAGTAAAAACCGTAGAAACTCATGGTTTCATAGCTTAAATCAACGAAAACTTTTCGTAGAGTTGTTTAATATGATGCAAATGTTTCATATAATTCATTTTTTGATGTTCTTTTTTGTAAAAATAACAAGGTTTCATAGGATTAATGAAAATACATAGAACAGTTTCATAAGCATAGAAAAATGTATGAAACATTTTCATTTTTATATAAAAACACCAAAATATGAAACAATTTCATCAAAAAATAAATTATATGAAACATTTGCATCATAATAAATAACTTTACGAAAAGTTTTCGTTGATTTAAACCAAAAAACCATGGGTTTTTAAGTTTTTACTCTTTTTTAAGTTTCTATATATATAGAGGAAAGTTCAAATGTGAACCACCTGTTGGTTGTGAACGTGAGGACAGCCGAGAGTGCGACATGTGGCGGAGACTAGTCAATAAAGACGGTTTTGAATGTGGTCCCCCCCCCCCTTTAATTCAATGCCCTCCCATGAATCGAGCTTAATCATCCGTCGTGGACCTGACGTGGCGCCTAGTCATCCGCCACGTGTCCCGCTCTCGGCTGTCCTCACGTTCACAACCAAAAAGTGGTTCACATTTGAACCTACCCTATATATGTGTGTGTGTGTGTGTGTGTGTGTAGATTAAGAAAATTAGTTAATGTAGTAATGTATTAACCCGCCCAAATTGTACGGATTGCAATGAGCTGGGTTGCACTTGGTTTGGGTTGGGTTGAGTTGAGATTTTTCGTAAACATTAAGTGGGGTTATTCAAATTCCTCCAACCCAATCAATCCAACCCGTAATCACCCCTACTACTATTATGTGTACTAAATTTCTTTTAGGAGTTGTTTGTTTACCTCTTAACAGTTCCATTAAGAGACAACCTATGAATCGCTAAGAGGTAAATCTAGTTTTGCAAAAAATACTCTCTTAATGGTTCTAAAACCCTCTTAATAATTTTGTATCCTGAGACTCCTTTAACCATTCAAAGTTCTAATTTCATTCTTAACAATTACCAAACAACCATATTTTATTTTGCACTATATCATAAAAACATTTTAATTATTTTGCACCAAATTATTCAACAACTACCAAACAACCCTTTAGGTTACAATTATATAATTGTAACTATTTAAAGTTATCTATTAACTATTTTTTGGACTTCTATTAGCTTGGAGCACTTCGCATTAGAGTTGACTTTTATTACTAGTACCACTCCAACCGTTGGGCCGGGATAAGCCCAATTTTTCTGGTGAATTTATTTTGTGTTTCAAATTATTGAATCAAATATAATTTATTTATTTGTTGTAAATAAAAAATATTATAATAAGTATTAGTATTATTTAAGTTCATAATACAAAGTGTTCTGAGATTAAGTAAATATTTTTTTTACTATGACATTAATTACATTATATTACCATAAAATATCATGCTTATTATTATAATATAAAATGTGCTTTTAATGTGTGGTTGAAGTTGAAAAATTTATATGTCATAAAAACACAAAAAACATTGTTTTTGTTGAAGTTAGTCTTTGGAATGTTGTAGCATTTATGGAGATTACTCAATTGATTTGGGGTGCTTCATGCTTTGTTATGTGTTTTTACACGGGTGTTGACTCGTAAAAAGTCAACATTGACTTTAATACTATCATGCATGAAATGCAACTGCTATTTTGAAATACTCTACGAATAATTCTCTACTTCTTTGTAATACATACCATAGTCCAAACACAACTATATTTATTGATCCGAAAAAATGTTTCTCTTATTTTCTGCTTTTATCTTATCGGTCTCAACCATCATGAAGAGGATAAATTATGATGTTCTAAAACAAGATTGCAGTACCAAGTTTAAACAAGAGACCTTACTGTGAAAACTTGACCCCTTTTCTATTGGGACAACTAAATTTGCTATTCTTCAATATGCTAGACAAAGTTTAGTTCTTTCAACAATCGTTACCCCTTTAACTAAAATAATTTATGATAGCATATGTGGAATTCAAACCCCTAAGACACACGACATATTAGTAAAAGATGTCATCCATTAATCCAATAAAATTGTCTATGTACTATTTAATTTGTACAACCAGATAGCACATGATGAATTTAAGAAACAACTTTTCCAGTCAAAATGCAGTGTTATTTGAGATTAAATTCCATGTGCATGGTTAATGAGTAATCAAGAAAGCCTTTACTCACCATTGATAACAATAAACTAAAATTGACATTTAATCATATTACAATTCCAAACGTAAACTTAAAAACTTGAACGGTCAAATTTGTAAATAGCCTGATAATTTAGAGACTATTTTCTTAAATTTAATTCTATCTAGCTACCCAATTGAAGTTGTTATAAATTCTTGAACTTGTATCATTTTATCTCATGCCTCCATAGCTTTTCAATGAGATAAATTCTTAATGTAGCTTTCAATAGCTTATTAGATCATTATATTGATTGACTTATTAAATATTGAAAATGTCATATATTATATTATCAACAACTATTGTTTAAAGTTTAATTAATATTATTCTAAAATTTACATTTGAGATAATCTCACGAAATTTGACACTTAAATATTTCATGTCTATTTTGATTTTATCGTACAAATTTTATATAATCGATACTTAATAGCAAATCCTGTTATAATTAGCATAAAATTTCATTAATTTAAGAAGTATCTTAACCACCTTTAATGATCACAATATCAAAAGAATCAAGTCCACCGAACCTCTCAAGGATTCATAAAAAAACACATAAAAAACCAGATGAACTGTTATGTTTTCAAGCATATATATTATAGTCAGAGTTCCGTTTCCCACATACCGACTTGTTGATTCATTGCCAAAACTCATATGTCACTTTCGATGACTAATGTAGTTTTTAGTATTATCTGGCTCTGATATTTACTTAATTATTTATCGACTCTTTAAATAAACATGTATATGTTACGTATGCAAGACACTTGTCCCTTGGCCAAATACACAATGGGTTGCCCAAAAACGTAACACACAGACTATTCAAGATTATAAGTTCCTTGACTGAATACAGATTCATAAAATCCAAATTCAAAAAACTTTTAGAATCTAATCTTAAAGAATACTTTTTAATTCCCAACTTTCTTGATATAAAACATATACTTTCTTGATAAATATATATAATCAATCATCAAGAAACTATAAAAATGAATACCATGATGTACCTTTGCGTGTAGTCTTGGTCCAATCTACACGTTATGCAATAAAGTTTGGTCACCTTCCCCACTTTGGACACCCACCCACACACTGACACACGTTCCATTTGTTTAATTGCCAAGAAGGTTAATAACCCATAACCATAAGCATGGTAGCCATGATTTCCATTTATGTGGGGGTGTATTTTGCGAATCTTGTTTCTTGGAGGACTTAAAGTTGAAAAGTAGTGAAAGTTTAGGGTGTTTGTTTGTGCATATAGGTTATTGAAGGACTGAAAGTTGAAACATGGTGAGGTTCTAGTAATTTAGCCATTTACTCATTTAGGGGCTTGATTTGGGAATTTGATTTCTTGGAGGGCTTTAAGTTGAAAGATGATAAAGGTGAAGGGCTTGTTTGCAGAAAGAAGTTTATGTATGATGGACCTACCATGTTCATAACTCACAACAACTACCAAGCAATCGACATTGTCGACATTGTTTACCTAAAAGGGAATTTGATATTTATTTAGCATAAATACAATATTTATTTTTAGATTTAAGAGTAAATATATTATTGGTGTTGTGTTTGCGGTGAAATTATCGCATATAGTCCATATAGTTTGTTCCTTTATATTTTAGGTCACTATCTTCTTAATTTTATTATGATTTTGGTCTTTGACTCTATCACTAACATCCTTCAATTTTGGTATTTTAAGAGAAATCAGATTCTCTTTACAAGAGGGTATTTTTGTCTAATTTTTTTCCTCTTTCTTTATCACATTCATCCTGTCACGAACCCTCTCTAACGATATATCCCTCTCTCGTCCGTCGTATAATTCCCGTTATCCCTCGTTAACATGTCAAGAACGAAAAAGAAGTTGACTCGATCTTAGCAAAACTGAATAACAACATCAGAGATGGGAGGTATTGATCAGAAGCGACATTTTCCACCACGGCATCATGTCTTTCATGTCGATTTTGAGGATTGAGTCTACACGAGTTTAAACGAAGGATTGACAACTCAATTGTAGAAATATTCCATCGAATACAAGAACCCTACTCATGCTTGTGCACCAACTACATTAAGATTTTTTACTAAATAGTTAGAGTAAAAAGCATGACTGATATTGAATTACTGATAGCATTTGCTATGCTTTCAACTGTAAATCCTAAATACATTAATGGCTACACGTCTATTGTTGACCTATTGCTTCATGATACAATAAATTCACCATAATGCCAAGATCGAAAATGTAGTTTTTTTAATATATTTTACTTCACATTTTTTCACTACTCAATACTGAAATATTAGGTGTTCGATATAATGTAATATATAAAAATAGAAAAACACAAAAAATAAAACGAGTGACTTTTTTCTATAAAAAAATATATGACGTGGGTAACCGACTTAAGATGTTTTGAGTTATTAAAAAGAATGATACCATTTACAAGATAAGAGAAATGTAAATCTTTATTTAACGAGCCATAGAATGATGGCCAATGTCACGTAACTAAGTTGGTAATCAGTGATGGTAGCGTTTGTCCAAAATTGAATGGTCTCGGTTCGAACCCTGGAACGCCCCCATAACCACAACCGCTGAGTTAGTCAGGTATTCTCCCCCCCCCCCCCCCCCTCCAACATTACGGAATTGGTAGACCATTGTAGGCCGGTATCAACCTTTTTGTCCCAAAAGAATAAAATCAAGTGAAGTTCAATGGCTAAAGTTGCTACATTTTAAAACATCGACGACTAGCTTTCCTAAATCTTAAAAAAACATGGGCTAAACTTGCCACATTTTAAAACTCTAAAGGGCTAAAAATGCATTTTCAAGAAGCTTCTAAACAAGTTCCTAAAAAAAGGTAAACACAAACCCTTCAACTCTTCTTCTTCATCATCATCTATCTCTCAGTGCTTCACACTTTTCCAGTGATCCCATACACCCCACCCCTATGCTACCACCCTGCACCTGCAGCCATGATCCAAATCCTCTTCACTCTCATCTTCTCCGAGATGGCATTGATCTTGATCTTCGTCTTCAAAACCCCTCTAAGGAAGCTCGTGATCATGGGTTTGGATCGGGTCAAACGTGGTCAAGCCCCTTTAGTCGTTAAGGCCGTTGGATCAACCATCTTCGTCGTCATGATCTCTACCCTCTACAGTTTTATCCGGATCCGGAACAGCCGGAACGGCGGCGGCGACGGCGACGGCGGAGATGGCGGGCTTACTCCGACGGATCAGATTCTCGCCGCTAGACACCTTCTAGAAGCTTCTCTAATGGGTACGTCCTCGATTTCGTTACTTTTTGTGTGTTGATCTTTTGTGTGATTAGGGTTGTATTTGTATGGATTAGGGTTTAATTGAGTAATTGGGATCGGGATTTTAGGGTTTGATGGACTCAATTTTGTGTTAATTTGGGGGTATTCGCACATGAATTTTGTTGATTTTGGGAATTTTAGGGTTTGATGGACTCCAGTTGTGTTAATTTGGGCATATTCAGACGTGAGTTTTGCTGATTTTGGGGATTTGGGGGTACGAAGTGAGAATGAAATTAGTATTGGATTGGATAGATGAATCAAAGGGTTTTACTAATCGGGGATCTTTAATTTGTGTTAATATTCAACATTAGATTTGGGATTTTTGTGTTTTTCTTTAAAACCTTAGCTAATTGAATGTACAGAGGGGCAAAAAGGTCTTTTTGATGAATGTAGAAACAAGAAACTAAAGATGCCTGAGTAGAAAATCCTGTTTTCGATTGAGATATACTAAGTTTGTTTGGTTTTTAGTTTCTAAATACAAGAAAAACGCGAGCTTTACTTGACCATTGTGTCGGAAATGTGCCCTTCTTATTAATCGGTCTATTGTGCATAGAGTCCACATAGCGGTCGGGAACCATGCTTAAACTTGAGGGGTCTTATTGGAAAATAGGGGTGGGGCCAAGAAACTGGTAAGAAAGAAACAACTGCTTTACTCTATGGGGTAGAATACAAGTCTGGACTTAGGTTCATGTGAGACCAAGTTGTTTGTGAGACCGGTGAGACCAACACTTTTTACATAAAACTTCACAGCAAAACACTCTGAAAGTTATAAAAAATCAAACATTCATCGTAAAAACATACTAAAAAACACTATTGAGGAAAAAAACACCTTGAACGTAACATTTACAGTGTTTTTACGATGAATGTTCGAATTTTTTTAACCTTCACAATGTTTTGTTGTGAAGTTTCATGTAAAAAGTGTTGGTCTCACCGGTCTCATGGAAATAGCTTGGCCTCCTTTGAACCTAACCCTACAAGTCTGTATACATTCACCCCTCAAAAGCCATATGTATTGGGATTTACTAGGGTCATTTGGTGTACAAATGTATGCATATCTCATATGAAGCTTTTGTAATACGACTAGAATGGTCGTCTTTGATAGGAGTTGACTAGTTGAACTCAAATGCTCAAAACAACAAAATCAACTTTATAGGACTCCAAAGATAGGGTTTGATTGTTAGTAGCTTAGAGCATCTCCAATAGCTTCTCCAAAATGGAGATTTTGGGTTTTTTTAGCTCCAACAGATTCCCCAAAACCTTCTAAAAAATGTTGAAAGTATGAGAGATTGAGAGCGATAATGAAAATCTCTAAATTTGGATATATCTTAAAAAAATGATTACTTATGAGAGAGAGATTGTTTTTTATTCATTCTACCAATGAGATTGCTTTAAATTAAATATTTAGGAAAGAGAAGTAATATTTTATAAGTTGTATTGGATATTTTTATAATATTGTTAATTGTACAATCTCCAAAATAGAGAATCTGTTGGAGATTCTCTTAAATCTTAATAAGCTTAACATGGCTCACAACTTATTTAGTAAGCTATAGTCAAGCTATACATGATTGCCTGGTAGCGGCTTTATTATATAGAAACTGGCTTACTTACTAAGCTTCTAGGGGAGCTTAATGCCAAACGCCAAAGTTTTTTCTAAACCTATCCCTCCCAATTAAAAACAAGCTCATTCTCTCTTCGAAAAAACCCTTCCAACAAAAGTCCTCCAATCTATACAGATAGATTAACCCACATAGTCAACTTTATGCATACTCGACTTAATGGAAAACCAACCAAACATGCATAACAGGTCTTGAGTAAATGACCAAACAGTTGTAAGTTCGATGTAAAAGTGTTACAATAAGTGGATATGACAACTTTTGGATGTCCTAACAAGTTTTTTAGGACAATTTTCAAATAAAGTGTCTTTTTTAAAGATCATCCCCTTCTCTTGCAGGGTTCTCCTTGTTTCTTGCACTAATGATCGACAGACTACACCATTACATTAGAGAACTCCGTATACGAAGAAAAAACATGGATGCGATCAAGAAACAAAACCGGATCATTGAAAATGGCAAAACCGGAAGCCATGATGAAGTTAAAGCTTTAGAGGGCGAAGTAACGACCCTAAAGGAAAAACTTAGCCATCTCGAGGTAGAACTCGACGAAAAGACAAAAGAAGCAAGCAATGCGGAAGCTAATGCAATTGCATTAAAGAAACAATCCGAAGACTTCCTTCTTGAATACGACCGTTTGCTTGAGGACAACCAAAACCTACGAGCCCGGTTGCAGTCGGTGGATCGGAGATCGTCACATTCTTTTGGTGGCAACTAAGATTCGAACAACTACTTTTGCCTAATCTAATACCTTGTTTTCTATTTGGTTTTCGGGTTTTTGTGATATTTGTTGGTTTTACAATGTGGTAAAAATGGTATGATATGTTGGTAGAAAAGTAGTTAGATGTTAAGGGGAAAATCCCATTTGGTTTGTACAAGAATGATTTTGATATTTTCATACAGAAATGGAAAGTCACATTTGATCAACTTCTTGGTCATGTGTTATGGTATTGTATAAAAGATTGATATCTCAATGTTTTAAGCAACTTTTGTGTACATTGACATCTAGATTTACTGGGTTCGTTTAGTTTGGCTGCTAAACCTATATTTATAGGTCATGTGTTTAAATACTGGTTCTGACTGAATAGAAACAATTAAAATAATTTATCTTTCACCTAAATATTAAGTTTTAAAGATTTATCCAAATTTTTTTTTAATCTTTTCTTAAAATCTATTTAATCATAATTGTTGGAGCAAAAACACCCCAAAATCTTTAAAACCTCTATTCAGGCATAGGTGTTGGAGATGCTTAAAGAAAGAGGCTCTTACTTGCTCAGTAATTAATACCGATTCATACAACACTCTTTTCTGGTCAATGCTTACCCTATTTATGATAATAAACGACCTCTTATTAAAGCTTATAAATTTTACGAGCGATGTGTCTGACTATATATTTGATTTTGCAAAAAAAGATCGATGCTTAAACAAACTGAGAACTCAATTAAAGCCAGCGATCATCAGCTAACATACGCAAAAATACATTCGAAAAGGATTAAAACCAACTACAATTAAAACATGCAACAAAGTTATATTACACATTCCGGAACTAAACATCCTCAACTTTCATCCGAGAAACTAAGAATCGGGTTTCGAAGAAGTGAGTCGATCTTCAATGTCGAGCAGACCAACAGAAAGACGAAAACGAGAACCGAAATCGTCGACAAAATAAGAGCCAATCCATTGGCTGTCACCCCTTTCACTTGTTGAGCATATGCTGTGGAGGCCACTGCAAGAAAAGAAAGGGGGAAGGAGAAAGCCCACCATGCCACACTGAAGCTTTTTAAAGATTTCTTGAAAAGCACAGGTCGACTAGCCTGCAATTTCCATATGGCAAAACTTAAAAAGTTAGAGATGATTCAAGTGAGTTCATGTTTGTAATCAACTTAACTCTAATAAAATCGGTTTTATAGGAAGTCGAATATGTCTTACTATTTACTAACTTATAGGATTTGAGTTTATAAATAGGATAGCCCAAGAGATGCAAATATAATAAAGGTTAAGCCCAAGCCCGGCCCAAAAAATCCCGGCCTGGTAAGTAGAGGTGTACAAATAACCGGTTATCTGATTTGTTCGGAAAAAAACCAAAATCAGATTTTTGAAAAACCGGTTTTTTATAACCGGTTTTTAATCGAATTCCGCACCGGCTTTTTTATCAGATGTTTACCGGATATCCAGTTTTATCTGACCGGTTCTACCGGATATGTATATTCACCCCAAACCGGTTATTATCCGAATAGGTTATAAAAAAATATGGTTTTATTTTTTTCGAAAAAAACCGGTTCCACATCGATTTTTTATCCTACGATGTGCACCTCTACTAGTGAGTCTAAGCTCTGGAATGGGCCATTTTTTCCATGACCCTAAAAAACTTTGGTCGTAAAAGCCCAATTGAACCCTCTTTGAACCTTAAAGCCGAACCTGGCCCGGACTTGAAAAGGCCGAAGGTTTTTTCTCTTGTTAAAAAATGGGTTTGGAAGCGTTGGGCTCAACTGCTCGGGCTTGAAAAAATCCGTGCCTTGTGCATCTGTGTGGTATGATGAGACAATTGTGCTTCTATGTAATGTTGTAGTAAGTTTATAAGATGATTTTAAACGTCTTACAAGTTTTGTTCTGACATAATGCTGAAATAGAACGTTGTCTTTGCCTTTTAGAATAACATTCCAAAAAAGATGTCTTATAAAGCTAAGTGTACCGTAAAGAAGTATGTTTACATCACACTTCTTAGAAATATCATTTCAAAACTAATAAGACATTTTGTTTCAAAAGTGTCCTAAAAGACACCGAAGTATGTTAAGAATGTTGGGTGTACTTGTAAAAACTTTTATGTATGGGTTAGGTTGTGAGACCAAACTGATTTCGTGAGACAAAGATTTTACACTTGAAACTTCACAACATGCAAAAGACTGTGAAGTAAAAAAAATCCGAACATTCACAGCAAAAACACTATGAAGGTTACCTTCACAGTTTTGCTGTAAAGTTTAAAGTGTAAAATCTAGGTCTCAGGGGTCTCACGAAAATAGCTTGGTCTTACGTTTTTGCTGTAAAGTTTTAAGTGTAAAATCTTGGTCTCAGGGAGTCTCACGAAAATAGCTTGGTCGTCTTACGTTATCCCAAATCTATCTATGTGTGTATATATATGACTTTTATAAAACCGATTTTGTTCTTAGTTTGGTTTGTTAAAACTTAGTTAACCTACCAATGATGTGAAGAGAAATAAGGATAGAAAGAAGAGCATTTTGCAAAGCATATCGAAGTCTCCATTAATGGATTTCCAAGCTAACGCCGCCATGCTCGGGGTGGCGACAAATAGGAACAAAACGGGTCGGAGCCTGGAAGGAAGATGATTATTTCCCGATAAGCGTTGATAAAGGGTGATGAAAACCACCAAATAATGTGCCATTCCTAATGTAAACAAACAAATCCCACTTTCAATCCACCCCATTTTAATGGCGGCATGAGCTCCGACCAAGTTTCCGATCACCGACATCTGGCTCGTAGGGTTAGCCGCCATCGAGAGAAACCTTTTTTCGGTCGTGAACCACTGACCGTATATCTTGAGATCGAGAGCAATCACTGGGACGATAAGTGGCCACCAAACGTATTCGTAAGAATACTTGTGCGGAAAGATGAAGGATGGCGCGGATCGAAGTAAGAGAAGCCACGAAACCCAAGGGGCGAAAAGGTAATTTACTCCGACGTGATGGTGGAATTCGGATTTCACCATCTTGAAGTGGAAAACACAACGGAGAATGTAGAGGACGGAGAGGGATACAAAGACGCAAACGGCGAGGGACCAAATTAGGAAGAATGCGGCCGAGGGTATTTTGGTAAAAATAGTTCCGAAGGTTGGTGGGATGTCGGTTTTTTCGCTTAGGGTTTTCCATAACAAGGCTTGGCCGCCGAGGGACATGCAAATGCGGAAGTAGCCCGCGTTGATCGTGGCGATAATGTTTTGATGGGGTCGTTTTGAGGGGGTTTTGATGGCGGATCGTTGGCGGTGGATGGTGGTCATTGGTGGTTCGTGGCGTTTGGTGATGGAAGAGTCGATAACGACCTCTAATCCGATTTCAGGGTGCACCATTGTTGGATCTCAAGAAAGATTGTAAGGTTGGTGTAGATGGAAAGTGAAGAAGTGTTTGAAGGTTTATTATGGATTTTGTTGTGTTTAGGGTTTAGGGTTTATATAAATAGAATCTTGGGTTTGGTGGTGTAATGAGACAAAATGGGACGTAGGAAAATTGGGTTTGCTATGTAATCACCCACTTGATACTACCAAAAGCAATTTCACTTTCATCCACTAAATCTCAAATTATATTTAATGATTTATTATTTTATTTTGGGAAACTTTTGATTATGTTAATTATAAGAAGATTAAGTTTATATGATAATATAATGAATATGTTTTAAGTGTTATAGTATATTGTTTCCAACAACAGTTTGAAAGGTACATCGTTTACGCCTTTTCTCATTGTTGGATGCTTGAGTATCAACCATAAACGTTTTCTCATATGAACATTTTCATATAAGGTGTCCTTTGTTTTTTAAGAGGTTTAAAGTTTGAAGTCTAAATTCACATATAAAAACTAAGAGGTGGATGATGCACCTCTTTAAATTTCAAAGAAGGTAGAAGATTTTCAGGCATTTTCTTAAAAATAAAACAAAAGGTCTTATATCTTTAAACCTCTTAATTTTCAAACTTAAAAGGTTTTAAGAGATAATTTTTTAAAAACAAAAGGCCCCTAAGACTTAGGTTATAAAACGAAACAATGAATAATATGATGCTTTTGGATTTCGTAAACAAATATTTAGGACATTTAAAGAAAAATCATGTTGCATATTATTTGAAAAAGGGTTACGCTAATATAAAATATATATGAGTTTATAAAACCATAAAATACTACTCAAAATTGCTTTGTAAAATAAATGATACGGTATTTTAGCATTAAAGTTTTCTAAAACAATTATTTAAAAATATCTTATAAATTTATTATATTGCTTTAGATAAATTAACTTATTGTTTTGTCTTATAAACATTTCTACAAAGTAACCTAGTGGAATTCTTAGACGTTCTTAACATCCATAATGGTTGTAGAAGGTTGAGCCAATATTATGGAACAATTTTATTAAAATAATATAATATGCATCAAATTAAATACTAAATATTTTTTGAGGTAAATATACATTTTAAAATTATTTTTGTATTCTTAAAGTTATCAGTAATATTTATTTTGATTTAAGAAAATACATCATCTCTTTCATGATTCAGGAGTCACCAATATGTGTATATATGCATATACTGAACTGATAATTATTAAAATATCAAAATTAAATATTTTAATCTATGATAGAGATAGGCTATTATATTGATATACAAAAAGGTAGCAATGTATGTTTGTGCATGTTGTGGAATCCTCACAACTGTAGATGTTTAATGGAACAATTAGGTTGGATATAGAAATATAAAATAAATAAAACTAAAATAAAAATAAATTAGGTAAAGGAAGATCTACATCAAATATAAGTCTTTATATTAGTGCAATTTATGGAAAGAATTAGAAAAGCTAGACCTTCGTCAACTTGAAATCAAGTGCATGGTGAGTGGTTTTTGTTATTTTATTTTCAAAGATTCAAAATTAATCTTTAGTTGGAATGCATTCTTGTTGTTCTAAAAATTATAAATTAGTGAATTCAAAATTAATTTTTAAGGATTCAAGCCGTTCAAAAAATGAAAAAAAAAAATAAAAAAATTCAAAGATTCAAAAATTCAAAAATTTAATTGTCTTTTTAATATAAATTCACTAATTTGTAATTTTTAGAACAAGAAGAATATATTCCAACTAACGATAATCTAGAATTACAAGAGAAGAATACGAAATATCAAACCGAGACTAAAGTATTACAATATCATTGCTCCCACTTTATATTTTTTTCATTTTAAATTCTACTTTTTAACCCAGGTAAAAAGGTTCTATTTATATTCCCTTTTTTCTAATAGAAAAAGTTAATTATTTTGTATGTGTTGATAAATAATTTCTCATATGTTTTTTTTTTCTTTTTTTTATATGAAACTACATGTGTAAATATACAATTATTATAATGTTTATTCATTGTTGTTTGATATATAAAATATCATTGGCTTCTTTTCCCACACTCAAATAAAACTAAATGTTTTACATATGAGCTGGCACTTTATAAATATTACATTTATAGCACATGCATGTATAAACTTACAATACATAAAAATTGGTTTGTAAGTTTATACAAAATATTAAGTTTGCAAATATTCTAAATCTAATATATATATATATACATACACACATATACATGTGTGTCTTTAAAAAATGATTTTTATTATTATTTTAGTCGTAAATAAGTTGTATTTTGATAAAAATATAAATTATCTTTTATAAATTGTAATATGTAAAAAAAGAAACTCATTTTCGGTTTTATATTAACAGGCATTTGTCTTCAGATATATCTACCAATTCGTCTTTATTAATTCAAAAAAAAAAAAAAAACAAACTATTTTAAATTGTTTAGAAAATTATCATTTTTTATTTATGTAATATAAAAAACAAGTTTTATCTGTGTCAATTAATAGAAAAAGGTAGGAAAGAAAGAAAAGACAAAAAGAAAAGCCATAGGGACCGTGAATGTAATTTACTATACCCTTAAGGACCAAAAGCTCACAAGTTAACATAGTTTATTAACTAGATTTGGTAAGGACCAAAAGTTAAATAAAATGGTAGTCATATTGACTAAAAGTGTAATTTGTTTAATAGAATGATCAAGTTTGATAATAAATGGCAATCATAAAACCAAAAACGTAATTTAATCTTGATAGAATTTAGTTTAGTATATTAGATATGTTTAATTTGTAAGGTTTGAATTCTATTCTCCACTTGTTTTGGCATGATGTTTTTTGAGACATTTGGATGTCGTAGAAGTACACATGGTTGATAAAATTTAGTGTTTGGTTTGTAGGATTTGAAATAGAATTGGATTCTGTTGTCCATTATTTGGGTGTTTCACAAACAACGAAATTCTATTTTTTCAGCGTTTTCACAAATAATATATAAACAAATTAAAGAAATAATTAAATTACCTTTTTACTTAATTATTATAACAAAACATGCTTTTAATATATTTTATACATTATTACTAACATATATTATGAAATCTAGCAAAATACCAACTATGTCATGGGATTTCTATATCCGATGTTTGTTAGATTTCAATTTCAAACTTTTGCTTCAAACCAAGCACACGATTAGAATAAAATCATTTTCTAAGGCTGTGTTTGGCAAAAACAAGTTAGCTTATTTTTGTGTTACATGTTTGGATGACCATAAGCTAGTTTATTGAAACGTTATTTAGAGTAGCGTTTGAGTAGCTTTTTGTGACCTTTTCAATTATAATCCTTAATAATATTAACTATTATTAATTAATAATAAATATTTATTATTAATAATTAATAAATATTATTTTATAGTAATTAAAATTCATTACTAATTATCAATTAAATCTAATTATACATTATATATTAATTTTTAATTATTTTCGAATATTGTTAACTACATTAGTTATTTGTTTATCTATTAAAAAATAAATATATCAATTTTTAAAATATTTATGTAAGTTACGTATAATTAAAACTATATTTTTTCATAGATAATTAAAACATGCTTATATTTAATAAAAAATATATTTAATCTAATTTTTAATTATATATTCTTTTAAAATTATAAATTAACAAGAACATTGGGTTTTTGTTCAAACACCTGTGTTTCAATAAGAACTTGTGATGAGGTAAGAACCACTGTCCCACGTTGAAGATTCTTGTAAAAACCCCAAGAAGAATCTTAAGAAGAACTTCCATTATGAATGCTCTTATATTTGTACCCATATATAAAAAAATACCATCTTTTGATCGATGTTTAAACTTTAAAACCGATTGCATGCCATAATATGTTTAAAACGCCTCGTTTTGCTACCTCTTTTATATATTTAAAAAGGGTTTATGACTTATTTGGGTACCCAACTATTCGATTTGTACTAATATTACCATCAAACTAATTTTTGTACTCAATATACCATTGAACTCTTTTTTTTTTGTACTAAAATACCATTATGACCGGGAATAGCAGGTAAACCACCACTAACCACCCCTCCACCACCACTAAACCACAACAGCCACCACACCAAACCACCACCACCACCATATCCAAACCAAACCACCACCACCACCATATCCAAATCAAACCACCACCACCACCAGTTATTTATGGTGGTGGTGGTTTGGATATGGTGGTGGTGGTGGTTGTGGTGGTTTAGTGGTGGTGGAGGGGTGGTTAGTGGTGGTTTACCTGCTACTCCCGGTCATAATGGTATTATTAGTACAAAAAAAAAGTTCAATGGTATATTGAGTACAAAAAACAGTTTGATGGTAGTATTAGTATAAATCGAATAGTTGATTATCCAAATAAGTCATAAACCCATTTAAAAATGATAAATGCATGCCATAATATGAACACAATTCCTTACATTAATGTTTTTATATCTTATATTGAAATTGTAAAATCATATAAGTTATTTTCTCGAAGTACACATGCACATCTTGACTTTCGTATGTTTACAAACATTACCAATAAATATAATATTTTTTAAACTTATTGGTGTTTTGTTTTAAATAAAATATGAATTATATAATATAGAATAAAAAATATAAACAATGGTCTACTGTAAGGACAAAATATATAATTTAATTAAATATTTTTTGGATGAGTTAACTATTTAATTTAACAAAGTTGGATGGAGAGATGGAAAATGAAATAAAATAAAAGTTATAGGGATAAAAAAATATTTTTTAAAAATCATGGATGAAAAGTATTATAAATACGAAACACAGAGACCAAAGTCGTAATTTACTTTAGTATTTTATTATTAAAAAGTTTTTCCTAGGTTTTGTAGGGTCATATAATTAGGATATATGAATTTGATGAATTTTATTTTTATTTTCATTATTTATAACAAAAAATTAAATCATAAATTAATGTAGATTTTTAAATTTTTTTAAAAATAAATATCTACTTTAATATTATAGATATATTTTATATTATATTATTTGATTTGTTTACTATCGTGTTTGTATTATTTAACATATTATATTGTTAAAAGTTTATTTTAATTATATAATTAGGGATTTGTTTTAATTATATTATAAAGTATTAGTAATTGATTATTTATTCAAGATGACCTTTTTAGTACTTTTACATACCAATAAGTTAATTTTTACCAAATATAATTTGTTCATTATTTGGCTTATGAGTCAACAACCAACATATTAGCTATCAGCTAACTTATCAGTCAACTAGCTCATCAACTAGTTTGTTAAACATACCCTAAGTTTGCCTAATTGTATTTGGGACTTTAAAATATGTGTAAAGTAAAATATTAATTAACTTAAAATGAATAAATTCTGAAGGAATATAAAAAACATAATCGGCTAATGAAACCTTGAAGCCGTACCTTAGAATCAATAACTAAAGATGGAACCGCATCCTTGTTCTTTTAGGCAAACTTTGGTTTGTTGCATTGTGAAGATATATGAAAAACATTGAATGATCAATTCATCGACAAAATTTCATTTATGAGTTTGTTTGTTTTTTCACTTTGAGTATGCAATTTCTATTCCATATGTGGTGAAACTTAAATTTTTTGAGTGTAAAGAATTCTAATTCCTTTTTATCTTATCTTATAAGAAAATCTAGTCTGTCGTACTTGTATAGTTGTATTTAGCTCTAATTCATTCTATTTCATCACAAAGATCGTCATCACCACTGCACTACCACCACTAGTCCACCACCCCACCACCACCATCGTCGCTACCACTTCACATCACCGAAAAATATGAAAATGTCATATAAGGGTATCATTGATCATTATTTCATTACAAACCGAAAGTTATAACTGATTGCATTTCAATTACTATCAACAAAATACAAGGTTAAACCTTATTAAATTTCATCTCAATTCCTTCATATGCTAACTCCTTTAGCGGATTCCAGTATGATAGATTCGTTTCTCTAAACCGAACACTACCATAAGGTTTTAGTGACATTAGTAAAGATACCTCGAATCTTATAGTTATCCGCTCACCCGAGTATATAATGAAACCATGAACCGTGCTTTGTCAACTATGTACAAAAGAATACAATAGAACAAATGACATCAGAAAGTTGTAGAAAATGAACGAATTCAAGGTAAGAGTTACAAATGAATGATACACATTTGGAATCAAAAGTGTGAATAATATATAAATTAATTAACAAATTCAAGGTAAGATCAAATTCATGTTAGATCCTTGTTTTACTATATATATGATTACTAGTTTAGATAGTATTTGAAGTAATTAATGCCAAAACGACATGGAATTAGAGGATGAAGCTTGATAGAAGTACTAGTTTGAGTAGTTTTCGTGGTCTAAATGAAATCATCTATGCTCTACATTTATATATGTTTCATATACATATATTATATTCTATTTTGGTTGAGCTTTTGCCACAACATATAGGTTCGAAATATCTTATTGGGTAGCACATTATGTTTATATTTGAGTGGTGGGGGAGGTTTTACATGAAATGAGGTGTTAAATTAAGAACCAATAGAGATACCATTAATTAGCAAATTTAATGCCTTAAAATGTTGATTATGACTGGATTATGCACTCCATCCTTCCCTTTTTGCTTTTTGATCTAAGCTGAGTGGTTGCTTCCAATTCATAACATATAAATGTACAATTTTGTACCTTTTAAATGTCTACTTGAAAAGGCTTACTAAGTTGCTATATGTCTTTTCTCCTTTTCCTAACTTAAGATTTTGTCTTCAAAAGCCCACCTTTTCGCTTCTTCTTTCGTGCGCGTCGACGTCAAAGTTCAAATTTACGACTTCTTTATGTCTAAATATGTTATTGGTTCAAAACTTTATGGAAAACTCAAGTAAAATTAGAAAAGATGTAAATATATTCATTGTTTCATTTTTGTACGTGTTTGTATTTCAGATAATGTTTGGAACATCATTATATTACAATTCAAATTAAAGAGGACATTATTAAGAAGAGAAGAAGGTTCCAATATATATTGAAGAGAAATGATGGTCAAATGCTAGTTAATGCGGGATTTGAACATGCCTCTCCAGTGGAAGCTAGATGAACATTGATTGTCCTAAAGTGGAAGTCCCTTGAGTGATAACTTAACTCTAATAGGAGTGTTAGAATATGTAGAACATCATTATATTACTTCAAAAGAGTATTTAAGAAGAGAAAGTAGGTTCTGTTGGTGATTTTAGTGTCATCAGGATCTTTTTAATGTAACGGGACATATGGATTATCAATAAAGTCAAATGGAGTTTTGATCAAGTCAGAAGGTGTAGAGTACAAGCTTCTATACAAAACAAAGTTTGAACCTGGTTTGGTTTAATGAATGCCTCACACTGCGAGCTAGGTGGCTTGCGTCGCCAGTATGTTGTCTTTTGGTGGTAATCCGACACCACATAGCTCGCGCCACGAGCTATGTGGCTTGCCATGTGAGATTCGATAACCAAAACTGGTCGACATCCAGAGAAAGCTTTGCGACGCAAAGGTAGGGGATTGCGACGCGAGTAAAACCCTTTTCGAACCTTGCGATCTCGAGGTTGTGTGTTCACTACGCAAGAATCGATTGTCGAGAATAAGGGTTGATCCAGAGGACGACTCACGACGTGACATTGAGGGCTTCCGCCGCGAGCTTGGGCAATTTTGGATAATCTTCTTATTTTTGGAATTAATTCTATGGATAATTACATTAAACCTATAGGTCGGTTTTCTCAGCATAAATAGCTGATAAACCTCTCACCTTTGATGATCAAGAAGAAACCAAAACAAGTCCAAAAACCTTTGTTACAGATCTCTCTTCGGTGCCCTGATCAGAGATTGTTCCCTTGTTGGATTATCCCCATTATTTGAATTGCGTATGACCTAGGCATTTCTCCTCCTTACACTCCAACAGGTTCAAATACACACACATACACATACACATAGACACACACACACACACACACATGCACACACTCACACACACAAACAGATATATATATATATATTGATGGCAAATGGTGTATATGTAATGATATTAATTGGACTACATCGCATCCCAAGCCTCTAGAGAAAGTCAAACTGGCACAAGTGTCCCAAATTGTTGAGTCCCTAATTAGATGATCTCAGGTTCAGACGTCAATGAGAATATTAAGCTATCCATGTGGCTGAGAGCTATCACTGTAACATCCCGCCTACCTCAACAACAATATTGTCCGCTTTACCCCACTGGCTCACGGCTTTGTTTCTAGCGACCTGGTGAGGACTTCCCAGGAGGTCACCCATCCTGGTACTACTCCCATCCTAGCACGCTTAACTGCAGCGTTCCATGAACCTGTCGTGCACTAGGCCCCAAAACGCGTTGTTGTTAGGAAGGCCAAGATATTACTTATAACACCCAGCATCACTCCTGTCAACGGCCGATATGGGATATGCCTAAGGTGTTACAAACACCCCCCCTTGGGACTCATCGTCCTCGATGAGGTTTGCCCCATATCCCAAACGGCACAGGAGTGGCTCTGATACCATCTGTAACATCATCCTGCCTACCTCAACAACAATATTGTCCACTTTGCCCCACCGGCTCACAACTTTGTTTCTAGCGACCTGGTGAGGACTTCCCAGGAGGTTACCCATCCTGGTACTACTCCCACCCTAGCACGCTTAACCGCAGCGTTCCAAGAACCTGCCGTGCGTTAGGCCCCAAAACACGTTGTTGTTAGGAAGGCCAAGATATTACTTATAACACCTAGCATCACTCCTGTCAACGGCCGATATGGGATATGCCTAAGGTGTTACAATCACAACCAAACACAACGATGGAATTATCAAAGGCACATTCTACCCAATGAGCTAATAGCTCGTCATGCGAGACCCTACTTAGGACCAACTATGCTAAAAGCGAAATAAACCTCATCGCTTTCTTACCTTTTACCGCCTCCATGTTGCCACATAGATCGAGGGCATGGGGAAGTCTAAAAAAGCTAATATTTTAAATGTTTGGGGATTTTAAATTGCTTAGAAATTTATTAGTGTTACATATTCTTGGTCCCAAAGGGTAGCCTTCAAGTGATAAGGAATTGTAGAAGGGGGGGGTTGAATACAATTGACACAAGTTGTTTCACTTTTAAATTCTTTGTATTAAACAAACTGAATTTACAAGATTGTTGCGGAAAAAGATAAGGGATTAACCTAATCTAAATAGTCTAAAGTTACACTCAGCTTTCACGAATGCATAAGTGAGAAAGGAAGGAAAGAAAGAAACTGAAGAGAGGTTTCAATATAGATTAGAAAGAGAGAGGTATGTTTGAAGAACAACCCCAAGGTCACTATTTATACTGCATGCAGTAAATGCATGACATGGTCACTTTTACTCGTGTTGTGTCTCTAGTGGACCAAGTGTACTATTTGCTATTAAAATATACCCATGCATAAGAAAGCATAGAGGGTAAAAAACAAACAGTTGCTTTATAGGCTGATAAGTATGGAGGGAACAATAAATAGAACGTCCCTTTGTACTATGTCAGTAAAAGCATGGATAACCTCTACGTGCATTAAAGATAGTAAGACAAATATTCTTCATCAGGTATACGCCTCTGATCAGTGGCAAAGAGTCGCTGGTTTTTGGAGACATCAGCGAATCAGTGAGGCGAACTCCCTGTTGAGCGTCAGAATGTTGTGGTAAGGTAGCTATCACTGAAATCCGTCTCCAGATCACGAACGACCTTGACTCTTATCATCAACTACTTCTTCGACATCGCTGATGATTCTTTGTTGCTTGACTTCTTTGTCTTGAGGATTGATACTTCATTTTTGTATATCATACATCAGGGATACTGAACAGACTCATAGAGTCCCTGATGTAGATACTAACTATTACAGATCAGATGCTTGATAATAAAATAATCAAAGAGAATTATATATCTGAATGATAATTCCTCAAGCTTGAGTATACATAAAGTATCTACACTAAGTAAGAGCAGAGTTACCATTATTTCGTCAGTCCTAGTAGAGCTTGGATCAACACATATAAATTATGATAATCACCAACACCACAAGATTAGGTGATTTAGTACTAATGTCGAGGCTATTGGGAACACCAAGATGATGCATCAAACT
Source organism: Centaurea solstitialis (assembly GCA_030169165.1). Lineage (NCBI taxonomy): Eukaryota > Viridiplantae > Streptophyta > Magnoliopsida > Asterales > Asteraceae > Centaurea > Centaurea solstitialis. Next base: position 53,847,863 of record CM058040.1, read on the forward strand.
TGTATATATGTATAACTAGAACTATTCATATATCTATAAGGGATTTTCAACGAAATATTTAAAGGGGTTTGAACATATTGTTCTAACATGGTATCAGAACTATTGTCTAGCACCACACAGAGGAATTCAAAAAACTCTTTTGCTTCAGTTTCTAGGGACGCCGTCTAGCCTTCGTTTGAAGCATGCGATGCATTAGAATTTCACATCGGTTACACATGGATATACCACAAACCTATATCTATAAAGAAACCTCCACTCTCTTATAAAAACTTTCTTCTAGAAAAAATAATTGAAATAAGCCAAAAGTGAAGATGGCTTTATTTCACCAAAATATAATTACTTGAATAGAATCTATCGATAAGATCCATGACAACACTTCATTGTCAACGTAATTCCAACTTTGGTTCATCCCTTTTTATCTTTTTTCTAAATATTACATTAATTAATTCTTTTTCTTTATGGATTCCATGCAATGTTTTGTACTTTTGCAGTAACAATAAATATAAGGCGGACACAATGGTGTTGTAATCACAGATTGGTTTGTTTTGTCTTTGTCGTTTAGCATCTCGCTAGGCCGTTCCTAATACAATAGATACAAGGAGGTTTCAAGTTTTAACAAGTATTTTTAGAGACGTTTGGGAACAGAGAAAACGAGCTCGAAAGAAGCTTGGAACTTGACATCGATACATGATCAAATAGAAGTCGACACAGATAGTGGTGTGACTTAACTCGCGCCAGAAGCTGCGTGAACGGACAAAAGATATTCTCATCCCATGAAACCTTAAACTTCATCCATTCTTTTCACTACATGCAAACCAACTCCACGATTCCATCCAATTCTTTTCATTATCTTTTCATTATCTTTATATTTAATTAAGGTTTCCATAATTATTTAAGATTATTATTTAGGTAATATTAATTAGATTAAGATTATTATTATTGTTTAGTTTTTCTTTTAATTAGAAATTATTTTTAGGTAATATTTTAATTGTTCTCCTAGTTGGTATAGAATTAGGATTGATTAAATTCCTTAGTTATCTCTTTTTTGTTTAAGTAATATTTTAATTGTTCTCCTTAAATAGTTGTCGATCCTTCCGCAAACCTATATTATGTCAAAGGGAATTGATACTTCCACTTAATAAATTGATTCTTCCACATATGTACAACACCGTTAAAGTTCATGTACAAGTTAGTGAACCATTCATCTTTCTTGGATGAATCAATTTATTATGTGGAAATATCACCTCCCTATGTGAAAACTGTTGTTTCCAATTTTTTTTTTAAATATATATACTAAAAGCAAAATACACAATAGTAATGCTAAAAAACAAACTAGTATATGAGCAAATTACATTTCTAGTCTATGTGGTTTGTGGTATGTTAATATTTTCTTAATTTTCATTTAGTATACTCTAGAGTCTATAATATGTGAAAAAACTAGTTTTTAAGAGCCTGGACTTCGTGCCAGGTTATAACCTGTGATAGATTTTATCATTTATATGAAACATAAAGTTTGTATATACTGTCATACGAAAGGTTAGTATGACAGACTTCATGCATTGTATTAGGTATTTAACTATATGCTTACAATAAAAAAAAAGGTATATGGGGAAGCTCATGTCTATTTTACATGGTTGTTAACATGTAGATAATGTGTGAAGAGGGGGTGTTTGTATGTCAATGGTTATTTAAAATAAATAGAAAGATTTAATAAATCAATAAATAAAAAATAAGAGGTTTTAACTTAAAGCTTTTGAAAAAATATCATATACTTATGAATAGCTTATTTTTTATTTGTTATTATTTTTAATTAAGTCATAATAGTTTATAATTAACCAATAAAACAAAATGTCTTAATAAAATAAAGAGTAAATTATTATGGTAGCCATTTGAGTAAATCGAAACCACCTCCTAGCCATCCTCTCCTTCCGTTTACTAGAATAACCACACAAGTCGCCCCAAGAGAAGTCGCCCGGGGCGACTTGTGCTTTTCCGACGAAAAAAGTTACTTTTCCGGCCAAATGAGTCAGTTTCCGGCGAAAACCACCGGAGTCGCCCCAAGGAGAGTCACCCGGGGCGACTTTCATGAAATAACCACAACCGACGGGGATGAAGCAAGATGGAGATGATGATGATGATAATCTTGGGATGATGATGATAAAGAGCAACCATGAAAACATGAAAGGATGGGAAAAAATTTCATGAGACCAATTAAGCATATTCTTAACGGATAAAACGGGTGCATTTATAATCTCGGGATTCAAAGGGTTGCATGAAACGGGTGCCATTAAATTTTAGTGGATATTAATTTGCTTCTTTCCTTGAACATGTGAAGGCTATTGAATATTAATTTGCTTATAAATGCATCCATTAAGACAAATTTTCAGCAATGGCGGCAATTTTCAGTCTTCTAAAAGCAACCATGGGCGGCAGTGGAAAATTTTCAGCATAAAAATACAGAAGTCGCCCTTGGCGACTTATCATGGGGCGACTCCGGTGAGTTTGGGCCGGAAAAGGGAAAAAGTGGCCGGAAACCTTAGAAAGTGGCCGGAAAAGCACAAGTCGCCCCGGGCGACTTCCATTGGGGCGACTTGTGTGGTTATTCTAGTGAACGGAGGGAGAGGGTGGCTAGGAGGTGGTTTTGATTTACTCAAATGGCTACCATAATAATTTTCTCTAAAATAAATAAATAAAGTAAAAAACTATAAAATGGTCTACTATAACGACCAAATATGTAATTTAATAAAGTACTTTTTTGGATAAATTAATCACTTAATTTAAAAAAGTTTGATTAAGGAATGAAAATAAAAACCACATGAATAAAAAACAGTTTTTATAGATCAAGAACGAAAAACGTTATAACTATTAACTATAGGAACTAAAATTGTACTTTTATTCTTATGTTTACTGTTTTATGAACAGTAAAAAAACTTCCTGTGAGATGTTATATACAAAAAAGAGAAATTTTATATTATAGCCATTTGAAAAATACGAGTTCACCATATAACCATTCTCTCTCCTGGTTTACCAAACTAACCATCATAGTCGCCTCAAAATAAGTCGATCTCTCCGGGCGACTTTGTTGTTTTTACACATTAATTGGTGAAAGTGAAATTGAATGGGGTTTTATTGTGATTGATTGATGGTATAAAAATGGACACTCATCATATATATATATATATATATATTAGAGAAAATTATTTATATGACCATTTCATAATTATTGATTCACCTCCTAACCAATCTTGCACACCGATTCACCATATAACCACACTCGTCGCACCACAAATAGTAGCCCCGGGCGATGCATGAGTTTCCGGCCAAAACACAAGTTTCCAGCCATATTTGCACTTCCGTAGCCCCACAAATAGTAGCCCCGGGCTACGGTTTATAATTACACGAACACCCCTTGATCTTGCAACTTTCCAATATATACATGTGTGGTCCCTTGACTTCCGTCGCCCCACAAAGCGTCGCCCCGGGCGACGATTTTTGAATAACTAATGATAAATAATTAGATAATAACTTATTTAGGTACTTGGTGTTGGGAATCGTGGGCACTAACGGTGCGCAGCGGATAACAAAACTGATTCCCAAGCACGGATCCATCTTAAACCACTACAGATACAATAAAGGGTGTTTTACAAGGATTTTACCTTTTGCGTGAATAAAAACTGGAACGCAAGCAGGGGGTACACCGCTACTGACACCACGCGAGAGGGTTGCTAGACCACCGTGACTGATCGGAAAAATGCTCCGTTCACCCGTGTGTGAGAGAGGCCGGCGACGGCAATAAGAGAGAGAGAGAGAGAAAGATTGATTTTTAGAGAAAATTGATTGGACTAATCAACTGATTTATCAAAGCCTTTAACCTTATTTTATAGGTTTAGATAAGGCAGTGATTTAACCGGATTATAATTCCTTTCATAATTATTCTTTGAGTAAAATACATTTTTGGTCCCTGTGGTTTGACAAAAGTCTCACTTTTGGTCCCTACAATTTAAAAAATACACTTTCGCCACTACAATATGCATTTTCGTCCAATTTTGGTCCCTGAGGCCATACGCCGTTAAACCACAGCCGTTAGGCCACTTCACGTGCCCCTCACCTGAGGGTAGTTTAGTCTTTTTTCCTTTTTTTGTCTTTTTCCTTTATTAACAAACACAAGGACCAAAAATGTAATTTATTCTATTTATGTGTTTTTATATAGACATAGACACATCATTTTCATCTTCAACCCCACCACCACCACCACCCACCACCACCACCACCCACCACCACCTACCATCATCTCCCTTTATTTGTTTCAGATTTCCTAAAACCCATTAAACCTTACCCTAAAGCATAACAATGGTTTCCTCTATACTTTCCTTTCAACAATGGCTTCATCTCCACCAACCCTCAGATCTGCAAATACCGGATCAGATATGGAATCGAGATGGCCGGCGATGACAACTCGAGATGGAATCGTATCAGATCTGGAATCATATGTGCAGCTCGAGATGGCCGGCGACGGTCGCGTGTGCAGCCAGCGACGGCGACGGCGACCGTCGCATGTTCAGCCGACGATGACAACTCGAGATGGAATCGTATCAGATCTGGAATCGTATGTGCAGCTCGAGATGGCCGGCGATGGTTGCGTGTGCAGCCGGCGACGACGACGATGACCGTCACGTGTGCAGCCGGCGACGGCGACCGTGGCGTGTTCAGCCGGCGACGAAGGATGTCATGTGTGCACGGTGGTTACAAATGGAGGTGTTTGTGTGTGCAACCTTCTCTTCTTCCCATCCTTTCTCTTATTAATTTGGGGGAATTTGATTTTGATTTGAGCTTGGGGATTTTAGGGGATTTGAATCTGTGTATGTTGTCAAAAAAATCTGTGTATGTGTTTGTGAATGTGTGTATATTTTGTGTGTGTGTGTGTGTGTTTCTAGATGTGTTTTATGGGAGTGGTGATTAGTGGGTGCTGATATATATATACACAAAAATCTGTAGGTGCTGATGATGGGGTGGGTGGTGGTTAGTTGATGGTGGTGGTGGTTAGTTGATGGTGGTGGTGGTGGGTGGTGGTTAGTTGGTGGTGATGGGGTGGTTAGTTGGTGGTGGTGGTGATGGGTGGTGGTGGGTGGTGGTTAGTTGGTGGTGATGGGGGTGGTTAGTTGGTGGTGGTGGTGATGGGTGGTGGTGGGTGGTGATGGGTGATGATGGGTGGTGGTTAGTTGATGGTGGTGGTGGGTGGTAGGTGGTGATGGTGGGGATGAAGATGAAAATGATGTTTGTGTGTATCTATATAAAAACACATAAATAAAGTAAATTACATTTTTGGTCCCTGTGTTTGTTAATAAAGGAAAAAGACAAAAAAAAGGGAAAAGACTAAACTACCCTCACGTGAGGGGCACGTGATGTGCCCTAACGGCACTACTTTAACGTCTGTTAGCTTCAGGGACCAAAATTGGACGAAAATGCATATTGTAGTGGCGAAAGTGTATTTTTTAAATTGTAGGGACCAAAAGTGAGACTTTTGTCAAACCACAGGGACCAAAAATGTATTTTACTCTTATTCTTTAATCAATTCCTTAATTAATTAATTAATCAATTAATTAATTTACTAATTGATTAATACTAATAAATAATTATTAACTTATAATTATTTATTTCCCTCTATTTATTTATCTCTTTCACACACATTCTCAAATAGGCGTGCAGCGGTGTGACCTACTAGTGTCTTATAACATTGGACACGGTAACCCTGTTACTGTCTCGCACATAATCCTAACAGACTCCCACTTGTGCTAGACATGTAACTATGCTTGTTACTATTAGCCTAAGGAGGTCCCGAGCCAGACACTTAGGTTAACCAGGTTATAAGATCTCTTACATCCAGAGATACAATTCACGCTTGAATTTGTACACAGGTTTATTCCTTTTGCACACGATATTTCTAAATGAATTTGAGACATGGAGTGGAGGATTCATTTCTCAAGTTCAAGTATTTCTTGACTCTGATTTTGATTGCCTGCAGTAACGGATATTACTAAATAACCTCTGTTATTCTATCCGAGCGTGGCCACGCGTTTTCTGCCAATCATAATCGTCAAGGGGCCCGGAAATATCTCTCTTTTAGTAAAGAGGTGCAAATCCCTTCTTGACTACCTGCATTTGGATCCATGGCTTCTGATGCATCTAGTCACGTCCCGTATGGCCGCCCTGTTACGGTGCAGCGTTAAAACGCACTAAGAGTACAGCGGTCCTCATGTTCCCAAACCAAGTATCTCAGGTCTTAGGACAACCTATCATCAAGTCGATGCTCATGACTAAAGCTCCATGAAGCAGACTTGAAACTGGTCACTTCCAATACTCAAACACTCTGATGAGTATCTATAAATACTTGGTCACATCACTTGTGCTTTTACTCTTTACTTCGAATAAATCATCAAGTATTTATAGTAGCGTTAAATTCCCTATCAAGATTCCCATCTTAATAAGTGGCTATGGAAATTTTAGATCTCATACAAAACTTTGTAAAATCATGGATATATTAAATATGCGAAAAATAGTTAATTTAAAACAATCATGAATAAAAGAAACCTCCATTTATTTCCAACACACTGTGAAATAAAACTTTACATGATTACATTGTTTTAAAATTAAACTATAGTAATAATTAATAAACTAAAACTAGCTATTGGCGTCCAGGTACTGCATCCCAATGGAACTTGCATGCGCCTCATGCTTCACCCTTGCTAGTGGCTTTGTCAGCGGATCTGCGACATTTTCCTCTGTTGGAATCTTGCATATTCTTACATCTCCTCTTCCAATAATCTCTCGGATGAGATGATATTTCCTGAGCACATGTCTTGACTTGTGATGTTCTCTAGGTTCCTTTGCTTGCGCCACGACTCCCGAGTTATCACAGAATATATCGATCGGTCTAGAGACACTGGCAACCACTCTAAGATCCGATAGAAAATTCTTTAGCCAGACAGCTTCCTTTGCTGCATCAGATGCTGCAATGTACTCCGCTTTTGTAGTTGAATCTGCAATCGTGTCCTGCTTCGAGCTCTTCCACGAGATCGCGCCTCCGTTTAGGGTAAAAACGTACCCCGATTGTGATCTAAAATCGTCTCTGTCGGTCTGGAAACTAGCGTCAGAATGTCCAGTGACACTAATTTCATCCTCAGATCCTCCAAAGACCAAGAACATGTCTTTCGTTCTTCTCAGATACTTGAGAGTATTCTTGACAGCCACCCAGTGAGGTTCTCCTGGATTCTGTTGATATCTGCTCGTAACACTTACTGAGTAAGCAACATCGGGCCTGGTACATAGCATGGCATACATAATCAATCCAATTGCTGAAGCATATGGAACCGATTTCATTCTGTCCTGGTCTTGACTAGAAACAGGACATTGTGTTTTACTTAACACTATGCCATGTTGCATCGGGATAAATCATTTCTTGGATTCATCCATCCTAAATCTCTTTAGGATTTTATCAATGTATGTACTTTGGCTAAGTCCGATAAGCCGCTTAGATCTATTTCTGTAGATCTTTATGCCAAGTATGTAAGCGGCTTCTCCAAGGTCTTTCATCTGGAAACATTTGCTTAACCAACTCTTTACACTCTGTAAAGTTGGAACATCGTTTCCTATGAGTAGAATATCATCTACGTACAAGACCAAGAAGGTTACTATGCTCCCACTGAACTTAGTGTAAACACATGGCTCGAACTCACTTTTGGTGAAACCAAATTCTTTGATTCGCTCATCAAAGTGTAAGTTCCAGCTTCGAGATGCTTGCTTTAATCCGTGAATGGATTTTAGCAGTTTACACACCTTGTTAGGATTCTTAGGATCTTCAAACCCCTCTGGTTGTTCCATATAGACGTCTTCTGTTAACTTTCCATTCAGAAAGGCTGTCTTGACGTCCATTTGCCAGATTTCGTAGTTAAAATACGCTGAAATGGCCATAAGAATCCTAATAGATTTTAGCATGGCCACTGGTGAAAAGGTTTCGTCATAGTCGATACCATGAGTTTGCGTGAATCCTTTTGCGACCAGTCTGGCCTTGAAAGTGTGTACATTTCCATCCATGTCGGTTTTCTTCTTGAAAACCCATTTGCGTCCAACAGCTCTACAGTGTTGTGGCAAATCAGTCAACTCCCAAACTTGGTTGTCGTACATGGATTGCATCTCGGCCTTCATGGCTGCCTGCCATTGTTCAGACTCATTGCTTGATACAGCTTCTCCATAGGATGTTGGTTCATTCAAGTCTCCGCTGTCCTGAGAGACTAGAAATCCAAGATACCCATCTGGTTCTTGTCTTACCCTACTGGATCTGCGAAGGTCCTGTGTTTGCACTTCCTCAATCGTTTCTGATCGAGGTTCAACATTCTCATGTTGAATTTCTGGCTCAACAATTGGTGTAGTGTTTTCTTCGTCTACTACGTGTAGATCTACATCCTTTCTGGTGTTTCCAGAACTGAGAAACTTTTCTTCCAGAAATTTTCCATTTCGAGCAACAAAGACTTTGTTCTCTTCAGGGTTGTAGAAATAATATCCCACGGTGGTTCTGGGATATCCTACGAAGAAACACTTGTCGGATTTGGGTTTGAGTTTTTCTGAGGTGGGTCGTTTGACCTAAACCTCACAACCCCAAATTCTTAGAAAAGATATGTTGGGTTTCTTACCCTTCCATAATTCATATGGAGTCTTTTCTACCGACTTTGTTGGCGCTCTGTTCAGTATGTGTGCTGCTGTTTCGAGCGCATGTCCCCAGAATGACATTGGCAGCGTAGAGTGACACATCATCGTTCGTACCATATCAAGTAAAGTACGATTTCTCCTTTCTGACACACCATTCATCTGAGGTGTATATGGAGGTGTGAGTTGGGATACAATCCCACACTCCATCAGATGATTGTCAAACTCGTCACTAAGATATTCGCCTCCGCAATCTGACCGTAAAAACTTGATCTTTCTTCCAAGTTGATTCTGTACTTCATTCTGAAATTCTCTGAATCTTTCAAAGCTTTCAGATTTATGTCTCATGAGGTAGACATATCCATACCTACTGAAATCGTCAGTAAAGGTAATGAAGTACCGGTATCCTCCTCTTGCTACATGACTAAATGGTCCACACACATCTGTGTGAATTATTTCTAACAAGTCAGTAGCCCTTTCATTTTCTTTGTTGAAAGGTTGCTTTGTCATTTTGCCAGATAAACAAGACTCGCAATTATCAAAGGGTTTATAATCGAAAGTTCCAAGAAAACCTCCTTTTAGGAGTAGTTCAACGCGTTTCTTGTTTATGTGGCCTAAACAACAATGCCAGAGGTAAGTTTGATCCTCAATGTCCTTGGATCGTTTACTTATATGATAGATTTCATTACTGTTGTCTTGTAGATTTACTGTATATAGACCATTCACGGGTGTTGCTTTAAAATAGAAAATATTATCTTTAAAGACAGAAATCATTTTATAATCGTATTTATAATAAAATCCTTGTACTACTAACAAATCAAAAGACAAAACATTCTTAATCATATTTGGAATATAATAACAATTATCCAATTCCAAAACTAGACCCGAGGGTAAACTAAGACTATAAGATCCTATAGCTTCAGCTATCAGCGGAGTGCCTTCACCAACTCGTAGGTTCGAACGGTCCTTCCTCAGAGTCTTTCTTCTAGTGAATCCCTGTAAATGATTACAAATGTGGTTACCACTGCCTGTATCAATTAACCATGATTCATAAGAAGTGATTAAGCAATCTATCATAAAGATACCTGGAGCATCGGGTAAACCGATCTCTATCTGGTCGATATTCATCGAGTGCTCGCAAATATCCTCGCTTCCGCATTCTGGGCAACTCAGATCTCCCAGCTCATCAATCACATCAGTGTCCATCAGATCTGCAGGTTCCGGTACTGGCTCTAGACTGGCCAGAATATCTTCATGAACTTTATCCACGTCTTTCTTTGGTTCCTTCATATAGGCACTAGCTGTGTCTTGAATCTCTTTCGTGAGGGAAAACCACATGAGGTACACTAGCTCTTCCTGAGTCATCTTGTACCCCAAACGCGATAAACATTTAAAGAGCCTTCTTATTTCAATAAGATGGTCTTTAACTGACTGACCACTTTTCAGCTTCAGTGAAAAGATCTCTTGCATGATCAGAAGTTTACCTGTGTGCTTATAGAGACCTAACTGGTTTTCTATATCTCTCACAACATGGTAACATGATTTAACTCTTAAATCTCCCGTGAACTCGGGTGATGTTGAGAAAATCAGAATGGACATTACATCCGATTCATCTTCCAGATATTTAAAGTACCGAGTAAAATCCCTCTCGGGAGAATTACTTTCTGGTCGTGAAACAGGTTTTTCCAGAACATACAACTTACTCTGTGCACGCAAGATATTCTCAAGGTGCATTTTCCAAACTGGAAAATTTTGGCCTGTAAGCTTCCATTTTGAGTTGATGAGTCTTAGGGATTCCTCAGGGGTATAAAACGGAATTACAGATTTTGACATCTACAAATTAAGAACAAATTCCAAATTTAGTTTATGTTGGTCCTAAAGAGGTGACCTTCAAGCAAGGATAGTGTTTGGGATTATAGAAGGGGGGGGGGTTGAATATAATCACACAAGTTTTCACTTTTAAATTCTTGTTGTATAAACAATATGAATTTACAGATTGTTGCGGAAATAGAAAAGACAATAAGTCTAAACTAAACAATCTAAGTTCTTTCACTATGCACTAAAGTGAGAAGATGTAAGAAAGAAGATAGAGGGAATAAAGAAAGAAAGGATTAGGGTAGTATTAGGATGAAGAAGAAGTATGGAGAACATCTCTTCAAGTCCTATTTATACCCAATGCATTAAATGCATGTAGACTCACTTTTGTGTACGTGTCACAATGTAAGTGGTCCTTTGTACTATTTACTATAAACAAATACTCTTTGCATGGTGTGCAAAAGAGGAAGTGTGTAAACAGTTGCCTTGAGGTCTAATAAGTACGGAGGGAACAGTAAAGAGACTGTCCTTATGTGCTTTTGTGTCAGTAAAGGCGGATAATCCTTTTGTGCATTAGACTAAGACATTACACTAATCCTTCAGGATCAGGATACTGATCAGTGACTAGAGTCCTGAAACTGGTGCTGTTCAGGATCACTTGTATCCTGACGAATCTTTAGGATGTCATACGATATTGAGCAGCCTGCTATCACTGAGTTCCGTCTTCAGATCACGAGCATGCTGTTCCTGTCATCAGCTAAGTCTTCGACGTCGCTGATGGTTCTTTGAGTATGATCTTGATGTCTTCAAGAGGTCTTCACTTCAGTGGATAGGATCAGTAGACTGCAGAACAGACTCGTTCGTCTTCTGATCCTGATCCTGATTACTATAAAAATAAGTTACAGCATAAGTAACATGGAATAACACTGAACAGACTCAGTGATAATTCCTCAAGCTATAACAGAAGTAAAAACCTATTCACTAAGTAAAGGTTCAGGATCATTATCATTTCATCAGGTCTTAGGAGAGCTGGATCAACAATCTCCCCCTAAATGATAATGATAAGACAATGAAGAAATTGTCTAAGTCTAGAAAGAAAAAAAATTTCTAAGTCTAGATAAAACAGTAGGAAATAGAACTCATAGAGGTACATGTCCCATTTACTGTTTTGAGGGATCTTTTTCAGTACTATGATGGAATAAAGTACAATGCACTGAATTGCATTTTCACTAATCTCAATAATGTTACAAGAGTAAAGAAAATACAAGAGTACATAAATGAAGTACTGAAAGCAAAATTACAAAAATATTCTAACTATCAGAGTCTTCGCTAAATTCTTCAGTCTTGACTACTATTGGAACAGGAGTATTACTGAAGGCGATTCTATGATCGAGTATAGCTCTGACAGTACGAATAATCTCTTTATTATCTTGGTTTTTCTTGTCCTTTTGAGCAGTGAAGAGAACAGAAACCAAGTGTTCATATGGTGCTTTGTGTAGCTCGCTGAAACGCTGAAAGCGTAGAATCTTGGAGTTGTCGCTTACACAAATACCATGAACAGGTTCTCTGATGACTTGTCCTTCAGAGAGAGAGACTCCTGGAGGGAGTGAAAGATCAAGCATCGAGAGGTCCAGTGGCTTGACAACCATCCTGGGCATGCAAGGAGTTGGTCTCCTTGTTGAAGCACCGGCTGATCTTCGAACAGGTGGCTGAGGCAGTGCTGAAGAAGGCTGGAGAAGGTCATCAGGAATTTCGGTTGTTCTTCTGATGCGTGCAATAAGTCCATTAATGACTTCTTCTACTTCAGCCCGATAGTTTCTGTTGGCTTTGGGAAGTAGGCTTCTGATTTCATTCCACTCTGACAAGTTGTATCTTTCCAACTTGTCAAGAGTGTGTTGCACATCCTTGACTCCTGAGCGTTTGATGGTGATCCATGTTTTTGCTCTTTTGCCGCGAGTTCGGCTGAGATGGATTCCAGAGATAGCAGCACCATGTTTTCTGAGGTGTAGGCGGTCTCGGCACCAGTCAAGCTCTGAGTTCACTTCTTCAGACTGAACTTCAGCGTTCTGTTGAAGACCTTCAGCGCGGCCTTCTGTGCTAGAACAGGATCAGCACTTATTTCTGCATCTTCTTCAACAAAATCTGATGCAAGCCTTCAAGCGGCTTGAGCAGAGAGGAAGGCTTCCTTCTGCTTCTTATTGTGCTCCTCCTGAGCATGTACAGCATTGATGTACTCCTCTTGCTATAGATAGGCGAACTCGGAGTCCCAAGAGGTACGAAGAGGAATTTTTACTCTTGTACTCTCGAGTCGCTCTATCACGGCGTCTAAACGCCCATCCCTGTTGACAATAGCAGAGTTGTCAGGGTAATTCTCACCTTCAGATCTAGGAGAGTTAGAGGGAGGAGATCTGGGAGAAGAAGCAGGGGTAGAGAAGTCATCAGAGATGAATTCATCATCTGATGAGAGGCAAATGGTTTCAGGAGGGGCTCTTATTTCAGGGGTTCTGGAAGAGGATGCTTCAGGGTTAAAGCGGGTTGGTTTAGAGGGAATGGATTCAGGGTTTAGAGGAGTTACTCTGAATGTCATTCTGCTTAGTTCAGCTCTTGTCTGTTCTGATGGACTGTTCTCCATTAGGCGAACAATCTCACCAGTGACAGAACCGAAGTTTACATCATAACATTCAGGGTTATTTTGGTTTTCAGGTTCAGAGGTTTGTTTAGGAGAAGAATGAGGTGTTGGTTCAGGGGTAGGTTGTTTGGGTGGTTGGTATACAACTAATTGTAAGTTGTTTGTGGGTGAGTCTTCAGAGGAGGTGTCGAGGGTGATGGTTTCAGGTGTAGGTCTGGATTTAAGGAGAGTAGAGATTGGTTGGTTATCAGAGGATGAGGGAGAGGATGGTAATAGTAACGTACCAGGTGCACCGGGGTTCTCCCCCTGAGAGTGTGCAGGCCCTGGAGTGGGCGTTGAGGCTGGTACCTTCTCGACGAAGAAGGTGTCGTCGTCTTCATCATCATCTTCATCATCATCATCTTCATCCTCGTTTGTTCCCCCCTGTTCGTTGGTTCTCCAGTTGGTGGAGGGGGAATAAACGGAATGGTCTCTCGGCTGTCTCTCCCCCTCAACAGGTGCCTGTTGTAAGGCAGCTGTTGAAACACTCCGCTGGAGGAGAGAGGCCATGTTGGCGTTAAGCTTCCTGTTGATGAAGGAAGATGAGAGCAGGGACTGGAGAAGTTCCCTATCGGCCGTAGTGAACGACGGTGGTGGAGGAGGAGCAGTGGTCAGCGAGTTCACTGCAGTGGTAAGTTCAGCCACTTTCTCCTGGAGGGCTCTAAGGCCAGTCTCCTGTGCGTCCAACCTCTGCACTACAATTTGTTGGAAGTTGGTGGTGGAGGTGGAGTTGTTGTTGACTGCTGTGGAGAGAGCGGGTAACGCCGTTGCCTTCAGGTCGTCTACAGACGCCTGAAGGGAGGAAGAGGAGGTAGCCACCTGAGAGACCTTGTCATGGATGGCATCCAGACAAGGTATGGTGATGGTGACACCAGTAGGAGCAGGGGCGGCAGCGGCGGCAGCAGCAGTAGCAGAGGCTGCGGCGGCTTCGGCGGCAGAGGCAGCGACCTTGGCTGCTGCAAGCTCAAGCTCCATGGCCTGAAGCTGGGCCTTGTGAGCTTCTTCCTGTTGCTGGAGCGCCGTGCGGACTTCCAGCAGCTGTCGTTCAGCGGATTGTCGACGTAGCTCAGCTGCGTTCAGCTGACGGTCGGCATCCGTGAAGATGAAGTCGTTGAAGGGGTCATCCTGATGGAGTTGGGACTGCCCTTCAACTGCTGCTCCTAAAGAACCTGTACACAGAGTAGCTAAGTGAGTACTAGAGGACTCAGTAGCTTTCATAGAAGAAGAAATGGCAATATTATGCTTAATAGTATTACCTGAGGCTAGGAGGGTATCAGAGCGATTACCCTCCACGTTCTCTGAGTGTTCGAGATGAACAACCTCAAGTTCTTGTTGGACAGGAGCAGAGATAGGAGTATCTGCAGGTGAAGAAGTTTTAGATAAAGGAGATGGTTTATTAAACATATGAGGCAGGGTAATGTAGTATTTCTTACCAGCTGGTGCCTTCTTTTTCTTTGACGCCTTGGATTTGGCGCGTTTGGGCTGAGGTGGAGGAGAGGAGCTAGAGGGAGGAGGGCGCTTCAGAGGCGCCGAAGAAGTTGTTGCAGCTGGGGAAGTCAGTATTGGGTTAGCTACTGACATAGCATGCAGAGAAGAAGAAGAAGATGGTTTGGAAGAGAAGAGAGAAAACATACCTTGAGCAGGAGCAGAGATGGGTTGTTCCTCTGCGTCTGGTTGTGCTTCAGGGACAACCAGAACAGCAGACAGAGGAACATCGTCTGATTTGGCAGACAGCTGTTCCAGAAACTTCACGCCTAAGGCGTAGTTGTAGAAGTTTCCCTCTGTTGGGTAATTGTCACCCATGTGCAGTGACAGAACTGCAGTGAAGAACCGGGTGTAGGGGACGTTGACCACCCTGGTTCTGTGTTTGATCTTCTTGATCATGTCGTCCCAGATACAGCGGACATAGTCAAACTTGCGATTTTTGATCGCAGAGTAGACCATGTTCTGTATGACGGTGGGGAATTGCTCTGTGCTCCCCGTCTTGCCTGTTAGACAGAGACCAAACGTGTTCCATATGTAATAGAACGTCGCGTTTAGCCCCGTCTTGTGGACAGTGGCAGCAGTCTTGACCAGTGGGACGCCTTCCTTTACAGGCCATTTGTAGCCAATGGCATCAAGGAATTCGATGACATCGTCAGAGGAAGGAGCAGGAGGAAACTTCTGCTTCTTGGGAAAGTTGAGGACGTTCCTCAGAGTCCCTATGCCGAACGAGATGATGTCGTCCTTGATTTGGAACTTGATCACCTCGTGCATCTTGCCCTTCGAGTTCCTCTCCTGGGCAGTGGTAGCAGTGGACCACAGCTGCAGGAGCAGGGGTTTGTTGGGCGCCGGGTTGATGGTGAACGCCGTCTTCAGGGGACAAGACAGAAGGAAGTCCCTGGCAGGCTTTAGAAACGCCTTGTTCGCTGGAAGATCAAATTGCCCAATTAAGTTGTTGGGTTTGAACTGCAAGTCATGCTGGGGAATGACTATCGGAAGGTTTCCAGTAGCAGTCATGAGCGTTGTGGCCTCAGAGGAGAGCTAGGCGTCCAAGGATGTAGATATAGTAGCAGCCATTCTGTTAAAACATAAAAACAACATATGTGGATGATTAAGGATCCAAAATATGCATTTTTCTTCACTTTTCAATGAACACAGAATATGTTCATAAAAGTGGTGAAATCCTTTATACTTTGAATGGATTAGATACCAAAATACACAAAAGAAATGTGTTTTGGTATTAAAAAGGAAACTTTTATTTTGATGAGTAGATATCAAAATAAGAGTTTATGATTGTTCTTAAAAGAAATAAGAAAATCATATAAACTGTTTTAACAAAAATCTTAGAAGACTTTGGGAAAACTAAGATCAAACGAAGTGATCTTAGGGTTTTTGGAAAAACGTTGAACAAAATAAGTTGTTTAGATGAAGAATGTCAACTTAAAATGTAGAAAGAACACGAGTAAAGAAACACTTACGATGATCTTGTTAAAGAAAAGGGATGAGTGTTCTTGGTGTTCTTGAGAGAAAACGTTTCTTGCCTTTTCTTGCTTGAGTTCTTAGAGAGAATTATGTGAGCGTAAAGAGTGTAAAGGATTACGAGTGAGGTTTTTATACCTCGCGGATGGAGAGAGAAAATGGATGAGAGAGAAACGGGCGGCTAAATTCAAACGTAATGATGAAAAAAGGAAGTTCTACGCGCGTTCACGCGCCTGACACACGTCGTGGGGAACAGGAAACGTCCCATTACGTGTCAGTGCAGATGAAAAGTTTGTTTTATTTGAAAAGATAAAAACCGCCTTTTCAGGGGATAATTCCATTTTGATGAAAGATTTGTTTTCTTGGAATTGGAGTACTTATCAGATAAGTACTGTTTTGGGAAAATCCTCTTATCACATTTAATGCGATAAGGTTTCAGGAGCAGAGGTACTTACCTGAGAATCATCAGTATTCGGATATTGAACAAAGATTTTGTAAGTACTGAATAGAGTCATCCTCTGATGAGAGTTCATTCTGGAGTTGTTAAAGAAAGAGTCCTGAGAATAGTTATTCTATAGGATTTAACAACTGTTTGTCCTGATAAACTTCAATCATCAGGATTTAACATCCCAAGTTCACTGATGAGCATATTGAAACGCGTTACATCCAGTGGTTTGGTAAAGAGGTCAGCAAGCTGATATTCAGTAGGGACAAAATGGAGTTCAATATCACCATTCATCACATGATCCCTGATGAAGTGATATCTCACTTCAATGTGCTTTGTCTTGGAGTGTAAGACAGGATTGTTGGCGATGGCTATCGCTGAAGTATTGTCACAGTAGATAGGAATTTTAGAAAGTTGTATGTCATAGTCCTGAAGTTGATTTCTCAGCCACAGGACTTGAGCACAACAGATTCCTGCTGCAACATATTCAGCCTCAGCAACTCACCAACTTGCTCGTCCAACTTAAAATGTAGAAAGAACACAGAGTTCTGTTTCTTGCTCGTCCAACTCACCAACTTGCCACCAAGCAGGTGACACCCACCAGTGGTGCTTTTCCTGTCGATCTTACATCCTGCAAAGTCACTATCAGAATAAGCTGTTAGATCGAACCCTGAGTCCTTGGAGTACCAAAGACCCAGATTAGGAGTTCCCTTCAGATATCTGAAGATCCGCTTTACAGCGGTCAGATGGGATTCTTTGGGTTCAGCCTGATAACGAATGTTGAGGTTTTTGTGGGTATCCTCGGATCAAACTGAATCGAGGATTAACTCAGATCTAACGAACCTCGCTGGTTTGATAAATCTCATAGGTTAATCAAACTGATAAAACCTACGCGATCAGAAACACGCTGTTTCCGATCTAATCATGCGGAAGTGATGAAAACTAAAAACCCTTTAATAGCCTAATGATCTTTAATCGTTTCTAGTTTTAATCCTAATAGTTTAGGTTAGGTCAATTTACCTGGATTGCTCGAGAATAGTCCACCGGTGATCGACCAACGAACGTTCTTCTAGTTGAACTGTATGAAACCCGAGCAACAAAACGGAAATTCGACCGGGGGTGGGGAGGTTTAGCGCCGGTTTGGAGAGAGAGAGAGGAGGAGAGAGACTGAAACTGATTTTCTTAACTGAAAAGCTCTGCTTTTTCCTTAACCCATAAGCCTTATTTATATGGAGGAAAAATACAGTTTGTATGAGATTCAGTTTCCTTTTTATAATTATCTCTAATCCTTTCCTTTTTAAATAGCTGGAAAAGAATTTGCATATGATAATTATAATTATATATTTATCTAATATATATATATATATATATAATATCCTAATTAATTAATAATCCTCCAACTTCGGTAATTCTGACTGAAATTACCCAATTGATTTATAATATACTATTATAAATCCTAACTCTCCATTTCTGGGTTTCATCTAACTTGTTCGACTTATAGGTCCTCACAGGTGTGACCCTCAAGTGTCTTGTAACATTGGATATATAATCACTTGGTTTGTCAACTCTGCACATAATCCCTAACAGACTCCCACTTGTGCAAGTTGGCAATACCACCTTTGACTATACGGACCTAAGGAGGCCCCTAGACAGGCACTTAGGCTGACCAGGTTACAAGAACTCTTATACCCAGACTGGTGATATAAATATTCCGTAAGGAAATAGTATCTATGAAACTACTGTTCATTGATTGGGTATATCTTTGGCTTTTCCCTTTGCATCGCGATATTTCATCTGTGAGTATGAGCTTGGAAAGTGTCAACTCTAAATACTCAAGATTCTGTTTTCTTGATTATCTGACTCTTACTGATAGGTAAACGACAAAGAACTAATCAGTTCGTTTGGGCATGGCCATGCACTTCATCAGTATACTTAGTCAGTCAAGATGGGCCCAGAAATATCTCTCTTCTGAGAAGAGGTGCAAATCCCATCTTGCATATCTGCCTTTAACACCACGGCTTCCGCTGAATCTAGTTACACCCTTTATAGCCACCCTGTTACGGCGTAGCGGTTGAGTGCACTAAGAATTCAGTAGTCCTCATGATATCAAATCAGATACGTCAGGTGATAGGGACAACCACTGTGAGATTCACTTATGACTTCATTCCAAGAAGTAATCTCAACCGCGGATCACGTCCGATATTTGCTACTCTATCAAATATCTGTGCAACTTTTAGTCTACAACACTTGTAGCTGTTATTCAGCAACTGATCATAACTACCTAAAAGTTCACAATGACTTTAACACCTTATCATGCTCACACAATGATAAGTTGTCACGGACAGATTTTGAATGAAAAATCGGAGACTGATTTCATTCCTGGATATTTTAAAACATGCAAAATGTGAAAGTAATAAAGAAATCAATTTTGTATAGTCCACATTACACGCTGTAATGATAACAAAATCAAATATCTTTTCTTTAATAACTTTCATAACATCTATTTAACGTTTGTTAGATACTGGTCTAAAATAAAGTATCACCTATCTTTAGTTTAAACCCTTTGATTAAAGTTTACCATTTTAATCAAAGCGACAACCAAATAATACAAGTCTGTTTGTACGATCCACTTGTATCTGCTAATTATTGTTCTGCAAACACCTTACAAAAAACAATAACTAGACTTTTATCATATTCCATGAACTCGGAGACCTGCACTAACTTCCAGTTCCTGAATATGTAAAACTGCAACTTTCCTTAGTTGCTGTGTAGATGAATGATTTCTACCTGAAATCAGATTCCATTTGCAATACTGGCAAATCTACTGGAATCATATATTTTAATCCAACACTCTAATTATTGATTTTAAAGTCAGTCACGACCTTTGTTTCATGGGTCTTGAAACTTTTATCCTTTTGACTAAAAGGGTAAATTATATCTTATGAATTCTTATCCTACCTGGATTTACGAATTCCGAGATATATCAATAATTGTATCTTTTATTCTTTTATCTCAGACTAGATAGAGAATAAATTGGGCTCCCACTTACTTATATAAAAACTAACTATTACTCAAAATTTTACTATTGACTTAGTCAAAACTTTGATTAGTCAATCCTAATTTCAAGTAATGAACTTTGAGAATTTCCCTTTATGAAACTTAACTGGATTTGGTCAAATCCTAATTCCAGATCTTGGAATCTTCTTAGTTTCATAAATGCCTAAATTCTCTTCTCAGAACTTTTGAATAATAAAACTTGATCAAACTTGATTAGTTAATTCTGAGAATTTCTTTTATAAAACTTAACTGGATTTGGTCAAATCCTAATTCCAGAACTTGGAATCTTTCTAGTTTTATAAATACTGTTATTAACGCTATCTGAGTTAATATTCTAAATTCTCCCTTTTGATCACTAAACTATTATTCATAAATGTTTTATCTCAAAAACACATTCCTATAGAATTTCGTGTGTTTTGATAGTTTTTATACAAATTACTTCAATTTCATTCAAGTAATTATAACAGGCAACAACTAGGATCATACAGATTTAAGAATACCAGGCATAATCAGATATTTCTATGTCAAGACAATAACTTTTGAAAATAAAACCATGAAATTATAAAATATAATTATCCAAAAAATGTTTAAAACATAAACCCCCAAAAACAACTGTTTTAAAACTATAAATTCAAAAATGTCTTGACTTAAATCATCTTGTACTTAAGATCCTCGGCAACTCTTGGGCACTTCACTTCACTTCTGACCTCCTGCAATAATCATTTGCTCCAGGTATCAGTATACTTGTAAACTAACAAGTAAGAAGTGACAAAATAAAGCAATCATAAATTTTCTGAGGTTTACATACCTGCTTCATGACGCTTAGGGCAGTTTTGCCTCCAATGACCGATCTCATTGCATATGAAGCAGCGATTCTCGGTCCTAGCTTTGTTTGGCTTAACCTTCTTGCCCTTGCCCTTGCCTTTGCCTTTCTTGGGTGCACTCTGGATGGCCTGGACTGGTCCTTTTCCTTTACTGGTGCTAGCTTGCCCATTTTTCTTTTTAACCCTTCCGTCTTTTATCATCAAGACATCCTTGGTCTTGTTTTGTTCCCCATATTCAGTTCAGCTGTCTTTAGCATGGAGTGCAATTCTGCTATTGTTTTCTCCATGTTATTCATATTGTAATTGACTACGAAGGGCCTGTAGTCTTCTGACAGTGAATTGAGTATGGTGTCTGTTGCCAGCTGCAACGGAACAGGATGACCAAGCCTCTCCAGATGATCTAAGTGCCGTTTCATTTTCATGACATGGTCACTTACTGATGTCCCTTTTACCATTTTGCACTCATTGAATGCTTTGGTGGCATCGTAGCGTTCTGTACGAGCCTGGGTCTGAAACATGTCCCTCAACTGGCGGATCATGTCATAAGCATTTGTATTTATGAGTCCTGCTTGCAGATCTGGGCTCATAGTTGCTAACATCAGACAGGCGACATCAAGGGATCATCCGAGTGCTTCTTGTGGGCATTTCTGGCAGCAGCCGGAGCGTTTGCCGGAGGTGCCTCCCCAAGTGGCTCTTCAAGCACATACCATTTTCTCTCATGTCTGAGCACAATCATTAGATTGCGCTCCCAGTCGAGAAAGTTAGAGTCGGTCAGCTTATCCTTCTCTAGGATAGAGCGGAGGGAAAGATTGTTGGTGCTGGTAACAGTGCTTGCCATCTACACAAAATAAAACTTTTGGTCTTAGCAACTGTAAATAGATCAATTTCCAATAAAATATCAATAAACCCTTAAATGATCAATTTATTGGACTAGGATCCTTATTTCATACGTCCTGATGTGCGTAATGTTCTTGCTCCACCAGACCCGTATTTATTTCGGTAGGTAAAGACTTTTACCAATCATGTCTAACTGACATGACTCCTAGATCTTTTCGGGACCTTGGCAACTACCTGTGCATGTTTTAGTCCCTCTTAGTGCTTTTTGGCCCGGTACCACCCGGTGAACATTATAGTACCAAAACAGATCTCACCATTTTGAGGACCTGATCACTATACTCTGGCCGGTACCACCCGGAGATAATTCGCAGAGTTATGTAACCCTCCAGCTTCAGTTTGAACACGGACGTTGAATGTGTGATCACTTACAACGCCTATGTACTTTACGCCGAAGGTGCCCCTAGATGGGTTGCACTACTGATCTATGATTTTCGGGGTTTTTGAAAAACTTTACTTCCAGGTTTTTGAAAAATTGATTGTTATAAAGGCTACTTATGTTTTAAACTAACTGTTTCAAACATATATGTAATTTTAAAACCAACTGTTCTAAAATCACTTGCTAATTGAAACTAACTGTTTTAATAACATATCTAGTTGATTAAAACTAACTGTTTTTATCAACTTTTGCCTTTTATATAGAACAATCATCTATAGGTTTTAAACAAAACTATCGTTTTGAAGAAACTGATAATAATAAAACCTATATACTCTTTTGTGATACAACCTAGTTTTAAATAACAACTTTATTTAAAACTACTAATCATGCAGATATCAGTTAATCATGCAATTAAACAATTAATCACATAACGACTAATTATAGTTTTCGCCAACGTTTCCTAGGGACCAATAATGACCTATCTCAAAACTCGCGTAGCTCCCACTGGCCTCGCCATGTTTGTTAGAACTCCGGTAAGTAGAGGAATTTTAGCAGCTCCCACTGACCTCGTTATCCGAAAGAATAAAATATCTATCCTAAGGTCATTATTACATAAGGGGTTGTAAATGGCACGCAGGACTCCCCATAAATATGTCAAGGGTCTAAGTTGGCAAATACTATAACGTATATATATATGTAAAATCAAACTGAAATCCATATATAGAACTCAACCAATCACGCAATTATATATATATATATATGTGCAGTATAATAAAAGCAATATTATAATTACGAGAAATAAACCTGGATCCGTTATAATTATCTTGTCTCAATTATCGCAAAATTTGGTTTCAAACTGATTCGAAAACAAACTGTTTTATGAATCAAAAACTTTAGACTAAAGAATGGTTTTTATCTAAAAGGAGATTTATAAACAATAAATCCTAAAACCATTTTAGCCCAAAAACAATCCTTTTACCCAAAAATATATTAAACAGGTTTTATCGATCCAATTTGAAATACTGGCTTTTGAGTTGAAACAGTAAAATATTGGGCCAAAAATAATTTTATAAAACTGTTCATCAGATTTGGATAACTTGGTCTAATTGATAAAATTAAATAGAAAATAACTTCGGATGAAAAACTTTAAAACCAAACGAGCTCTTTTGGGCCACAACTTGGTCCAAGAACTGGCTTTTGGGCCTGATAACGCAACTAGGCCAAAAACGAAAAACCCTAGGTTCAATCGACGGTCAAGAACCGCCGCCTCTACTGCCTTGTGATCGTCGGTTGCGGTTTGGTCTTCCGACCATCGCCGTGAGCCGTGGTCACCGAAACACGCTGTTACCACCACGATGGTGGTGCAGCCGTAGCTTGACGCCGCCACCGCCGATCTGGGGTGCGGCCGGTGATCTAATGTCCGTTGCCACTACCGTAATCCGGCCAAAACCGGACGCGGGTTAGTTCCTGGATGCGATCGGGCTTCGGCCATCATCAATTGCTGTTGATATCACCACCATCCACCGCCGCGTGAGCGGCTTCTAGTGGTTGTGGTTTGGATTCGATGACCGGTGCCGCCTATCTATGGCAGCCGTGGAGTCGACCACCACCACCTTACTGATAGTTGGATCACATCCATCGCCGCTTGGCCACCACCGAATCGGTGGTTTGGCCTTGCGGTTGTCGTTGCCGCCGTAATTGCGATAAAAAAAAAACGTCGACGCCACTACCACCACATACGGTGGTGTGGTGGCTGTCTTTTGATCGAACCGGCGCCGCCATTCGGCGGCCGTGATTGTTAATCGACACCACCGCCACCACATATGGTGGAGTGGTGGTCGTTTCGGAGAGCGACAGCAGCAGCGGTGCTGCCACCACCACTGCCGTCTCCGGTGGTTGTTAATACAAACGATATCGCCGCCACCACCTCGGTGGTATGGCGGCCGATTGGGGTTAACAGCAGCGACGGCGCAAACGCCATCACCACCCTCGCCTATCGGCGGTTCTGATTAACCCCACCGCCACCGTCGCCGCTTCCGGCTTCGGTGCCTCGATCGAATACCACCGCCCCACAAACGGTGGTGCGGTGGTTGGTCCTATATCCTTACGCAACTGGTGGTCAGCCGGAGAAATCACGAAATCGCCGCCACCACCTACGCGGTTTGGCCGGTGATTGATCACGGCAACCATCCGCAACCACCACGCTGGTGGTGCGGTGGTGGTGTCACAACCGCAACCATCACCGATCTGGTGATGGTTTTTCCGGGTTTTCGTACGAACAACAATTTGATACAAAAATCTAAATTTTTTTTATGTAAACAATTCAATAAAAATCAGTTTTTTATAAAGATTGATATGCTAAAACAATTCAATTTTAACGGATCACGAATAAACAGATAAACTGATAAAAACTAAAACGATTTATAACCATGGCTCTGATACCACTGTTGGGGTTTTTGTGGGTATCCTCGGATCAAACTGAATCGAGGATTAACTCAGATCTAACGAACCTCGCTGGTTTGATAAATCTCATAGGTTAATCAAACTGATAAAACCTACGCGATCAGAAACACGCTGTTTCCGATCTAATCATGCGGAAGTGATGAAAACTAAAAACCCTTTAATAGCCTAATGATCTTTAATCGTTTCTAGTTTTAATCCTAATAGTTTAGGTTAGGTCAATTTACCAGGATTGCTCGAGAATAGTCCACCGGTGATCGACCAACGAACGTTCTTCTAGTTGAACTGTATGAAACCCGAGCAACAAAACGGAAATTCGACCGGGGGGGGGGGGGTTTAGCGCCGGTTTGGAGAGAGAGAGGAGGAGAGAGACTGAAACTGATTTTCTTAACTGAAAAGCTCTGCTTTTTCCTTAACCCATAAGCCTTATTTATATGGAGGAAAAATACAGTTTGTATGAGATTCAGTTTCCTTTTTATAATTATCTCTAATCCTTTCCTTTTTAAATAGCTGGAAAAGAATTTGCATATGATAATTATAATTATATATTTATCTAATATATATATAATATCCTAATTAATTAATAATCCTCCAACTTCGGTAATTCTGACTGAAATTACCCAATTGATTTATAATATACTATTATAAATCCTAACTCTCCATTTCTGGGTTTCATCTAACTTGTTCGACTTATAGGTCCTCACAGGTGTGACCCTCAAGTGTCTTGTAACATTGGATATATAATCACTTGGTTTGTCAACTCTGCACATAATCCCTAACAACGAGCACATAGACATGTAGAATACATGATATTAGGGCGACTAGCTGTGAGATACAGCAGAGAGCCGATCATTCCTCTGTAGAGAGTCACATCAACAGGTTTCCCTTTGGAATCCTTGTCAAGTGACAGAGGAGGAGCCATCGGAGTCTTCATCGGTGTACAGGATGTGAGATCAAATTTCTTCAGCATCTCATGTACATATTTACCTTGATTGATAAAGATTCCCTTTTTAGATTGCTTAATCTGAAGTCCTAAAAAGAATGTTAGTTCACCCATCATAGACATTTTATATTCAGATTTCATGAGTAACTCAAACTTTTCGCAGAGTTTGGGATTTGTGGATCCAAAGATAATGTCATCGACATATATCTGGACAAGAAGGATATGCTTAGGATATTTCTTTAGAAATAAAGTGCTATCGATCTTTCCACGAACAAAACCTTTAGAGAGAAGAAAGGTTGAGAGGGTATCATACCAGGCACGAGGAGCCTGTTTTAACCCATAGAGAGCCTTGTTTAACTTGTAGACGTGATCAGGGAACTTAGGATCTACAAAGCCAGGAGGCTGAGCCACATAGACTTCTTCATTAAGTTTTCCATTCAGAAAGGCATTTTTAATGTCCATCTGATAAACCTTGAAGTTCATATGTGCTGCGAAGGCTAGGAAAAGTCGAATTGCTTTGAGCCTGGCCACAGGAGCAAAGGTTTCATCGTAATCAATGCCCTCTTCCTGCCTGTATCCCTGAGCCACAAGGCGAGCCTTGTTTCGAATAATAGTACCAATCTCATCAAGTTTATTTCGAAAAATCCACTTGGAACCAATGATAGTACGTTTTCGAGGCCTAGGGACGAGAAGCCAGACATTGTTTCTGATGAACTCTGCTAGCTCTTCCTGCATGGCTGAGACCCAGGCAGGATCACGCAAAGCATCATCTATTTCTTTAGGTTCATTTTCAGAGATGAAATTAACATAAAGACAGACGTTACCAGATTGGCGTCGAGTTTTAATGCCAGAGGAGGGATTACCAAGAACTTGATCAATGGGATGATCCTTGGTCCATCGAAGAGCAGGTGGCTGATACACCTGTCCTGAAGTGGAAGCTTCATTTACTGGTGGATCAGGGAGAAGATTAGTGGGAGTAGGCTCACTAACAGTGGTTTGAGAAAAGTCTTCACTGTTAGTGGGTTGATCAGGTTCAGATGGTGTGATTTGGGTAATTGGAGTGGCATTAATCGGAGGTGGAATGTGTATATCAGTGGGTGGTATTGGAGGATCTTCTTCAAAACCATCAGGGAGTTTTGAGGAGTTGGATCAACAATGGGAGGTTCAGGGACTTAAAAGAAAGAATCAGCCCACTGATTTATTTCAGA
The DNA here is from genome assembly GCA_030169165.1 of Centaurea solstitialis. Lineage (NCBI taxonomy): Eukaryota > Viridiplantae > Streptophyta > Magnoliopsida > Asterales > Asteraceae > Centaurea > Centaurea solstitialis. The sequence goes on from CM058040.1 coordinate 53,874,217, forward strand.
GTTTTCATGAGGGTGAGGGAAAGTAGGACCCGATTCATCAAACTTGACATGAATCGTTTCCTCTATGGCTTGTCTTCGTTTGTTGAACACACGGTAGGTTTTAGAGATAGAGGAGTATCCAAGGAAAATTCCATCATCAGACTTGGAATCGAACTTTCCAAGGTTATCTTTGTTGTTCAGGATGTAGCAGACACAACCAAAGATATGGAGATGTTCGATAGAGGGTTTCCTGTTACGAAAGAGTTCGTAAGGAGTTCTTCTGAAGCGCTTTACTATCAGGGATCGGTTCTGAGTATAGCAAGCTGTGTTAACAGCTTCTGCCCAGAATTGAGTGGCAAGGTTGGCTTCACTCAACATTGATCGTGCAGCTTCAATCAGGGTTCTGTTTTGTCTTTCAGCAACACCATTTTGCTGAGGAGTTCTTACAGAAGAGAAGTTCTGAGAGATACCTTTCTGATCGAAGAAGGTTTCCAGGGTACTGTTTTTGAATTCAGTTCCATGGTCACTCCTAATTGATCGAACAGTAAGGTTGTTGAGTCTTTCCATCTTCCTGACGAACAGAATGATTTCTTCAGGAGCATCACTCTTGGATCGAAGAAAGAACACCCAAGTATATCTGGAATATTCATCAACGATTACCAGAGTATATTTCTTTCTAGCAATGGATTGGACGTTGACGGGTCCAAAGAGATCCATGTGGAGAAGTTGTAGAGGAGAGCTGATGGAGGAAATCTGGTTGGACTTGAAACTAGCCTTGGTCTGTTTTCCTTTCTCACATGCTGAACAAAGAGATACCTTTGTATAGCGAAAGTCAGGAAGACCAATGACAAGATTGTTGATGCAGAGTTGATTCAGCGTCTTGAAGTTGAGATGAGAAAGACGCTTGTGCCAAAGCCAATTTGTATCAGAGGAAGCACGAGATACAAAGCAGAAGTTGTCAGTGGAAGTATTCATGTTGATGATGTAGATATCAGCATGTCTCACTCCAGTGAGAATAACTTCCTTTCTTCTGTTTTTGACTTTGCACTTCTTCTTTGAGAAGGAGACTTTGTGATTCTTATCACACAGTTGACTGATGCTCAGAAGATTATGCATCAGGCCTTCAACATAAGCAACTCTCTTGAAAGTAGTTACTCCGTTGGTCAGTGTGCCATACCCTCGGGTTTGGCCTTTACCGTTTCCACCAAAGGTCACAGCAGGACCTCTTTCTTCACGGTAGTTGTTGGTCCCAAATAATCAAACAAAAAGAGGGTTCAAGAGAGAAATAAAGAAGATGAAATGAAAAGTCCTTGAATTTATTATGAGAGCTCTCAAGAACACAAGAACACACACAAACACCTACTAGATGACTCTCATTGAAATGATTCCCACACCTTTCTCTCAACCCTAAACCCCTTTATATATGGGGCCTAAATATAAAAGCCCAAGCCCAAGCCCAATAGCTAAACTAACTAGTTAAACACTAATTAAACCTACTCAAAGCTTACTTTATAAAACTTTCACTAATTAGGACAATTTGGTCCTAACAATCTCCCCCTAAAGTTTTATAAATGAAGCATCTCTGATCTTCTCCCCCTTGCTTTCTTCAGAAAACTTTAGTGGCGTTCGGCTACATTTTGATCTCCAAGCTCCCCCTCGATTGTAGCTCTTTATCTTCAGTTTCAACTGAAAGACCAGATCCGATTTGCAATAACCGCGACCGATTGCACAAACTACAGCTCAACCTGTAAATAACTCGACACGTCTGATAACCGCAAAATACAACAGCTTGCACCAGAGCATGTTGATTCATCTAACTATGTTGATCTCCCGCCAAGAAAAACAAAGGGATAGATGCATGTGTGAGTTACCGTACATATCAGCAAGAAAAATAACGAATCTGTCTTTGACCGCATGTTGAGTAAAATTTCAGCAAAAGAGCTCTAAATCTAATAAGCTCACAACAGGGAAACACTGAAGCTTGGATCACCGAAACATCGTATGGCATGAAAAACTGGGAGTAGATGCTGAACGAGATACTTTGCTTTGATCTCTTTACTGCTTAAAAAATAATCGATTTCCTGAAATCTTCCAAATTGTCAAGTAATCAAATCCAGATCTAGTCTTCTTAGTCAGATGGATGACGACTGTCACTCAAAATTCTAGATCGCAACCAAGCCTCCACAACGGTAAAATGGTTAGGAACTGAGCACATAACAATAGTACCATTTACCGAAGGTGGCATCCAAAGGAAAAACTCAACTCTCACGCCTAAGAGGAATAATTCCATCTAATAAAACTCTAGAATAATGGTTGCAGAGCGTCAGCCTTCTGAGTAATCTAACCAGATGCAGAATCCGATCACCGTCGTTTTGAAATCGTTACAAATCTGACATGTCTTCAAATAATCCAGAGCAGCTGGGGAAACGAGAGAAATTCAATTTTCATGATTGAAAACTGAATTGGGCTAAAATCTGGGTTGATGAGATCTTTACGAACCAATTGGGAAAGAAAGGTGGCTAATTAAGCGCGGGGATTTTGAAGCGTCACATGTATTTGAATCTGGGTGGATCTAGAGCGCAGCGGAATATAATCTTGAAAGCGTATCTGAAGATGATTCCCGAACTTAATTTGAGCAATTTTGCGTCATCGGGAAGAAATTCCGTCAAATAGTCCCAAACCCCGAATCCTGGAAGTCCCAAATCAGAAAAAATAAATTTTCCTGAAAGATGTGAAAATTTCAAACTCCGAGGGCTGAATTTGTAAAAATCCACAACTTTGAACTCAAGGGGTTAATCTTGTAAATATTCAGAACTTGAACTTGAGGGACCAAATCTGAATATGTTTGAAACTTGAAGTGAAGGGACCAAATCTAACAGAACTTGAAAGAAGGAGTGCAGGGACTAGATTTGAACATTTTGTCCAAAGTTGACAAATAAATAAGATTGAAAGCTCGAGGGCTGGCAGCGTCAACTTTTCAACCTTGAAAATTTAATGTGTCACTAACTTTAAAATGCAGGGACCAAATGTGCAAATGTCATCAAATATTGAAATTAATTCAATCTGCAGCATGTGGAAATGATTATGATTCGGGAAACAAAGGGAGTGGGTTCGGGAAACAACCTCCTTTTTTTTCGATAATCATTTCCCAAAATTGAACTCCCATGCCAATTTTTTTTTCTTTTCAAGAGCAGCAGGAGAGTCGAGAAACTTGAAAAATCAAAGGTTCTACTCAAGAACGAGTCGGGAAACTCGAATACTCAAGTCGGGTTATTCATGTTTCCCGAGTCTGGATATGAAAGATCAAAGGTTTCCTTTAAGAACGAGTCGGGAAACCTCGAATACCCGAGTCGGGTTATTCATGTTTCCCGAGTCGGAATCACAACCGAAACATCAATCTTCATCATCTCCATCAAGATCCAAACCCTAAAACTCATATTCAAATTTTTTTTAAGAACAAAACTTCAAAACCCAAAAAAAATTCCTCTTTGAATGATTTCATAGGAACAAACAAATCTAATGATTTGTTTGGCTCTGATACCATTTGTTGGTCCCAAATAATCAAACAAAAAGAGGATTCAAGAGAGAAATAAAGAAGATGAAATGAAAAGTCCTTGAATTTATTATGAGAGCTCTCAAGAACACAAGAACACACACAAACACCTACTAGATGACTCTCATTGAAATGATTCCCACACCTTTCTCTCAACCCTAAACCCCTTTATATATGGGGCCTAAATATAAAAGCCCAAGCCCAAGCCCAATAGCTAAACTAACTAGTTAAACACTAATTAAACCTACTCAAAGCTTACTTTATAAAACTTTCACTAATTAGGACAATTTGGTCCTAACAGTAGTTGGAGAGGACAGATTTAGAACCAGTCATATGTCGAGAGCATCCACTGTCCAGATACCAGATGCCCTTATCCTGTAAAATTTAGAGTTTAAGTTTTTCTTGGTACCCATAGAACTATGGATCCAGAAGTATCAGTAGGACTGGTGGAGTCAGTGGCAGCCTTAACTGATTTATCAGTTCTTGAGGCTGGAGTCTTGACTGAGGAGACAGTCTTAACAACCTTCTTTCCTTTGACTGAATTGTCAGTCTTAGGATTTTTCTTTACCTTTGCTGATTTTTCAGCTTTGGTAGCATCAGGACACTTACTCGCAATATGGTCATTTAATCTACAGTGATAACATTTGCGATATTGAAAGCGTTTAGTGTGGTCCAGAAAGTCTTTAAACTTTAAGTGAGCAGGACCAGCACCAAGTATGCCTTTAGCATTGGACATTGGAGGAATTGGTTTCTTCTTCTGAGTCTTTTGCTTTAGGTCAATCTTCAGTCTGGGAACAGGATTTTGAGAGAAAGATTTTGATCCTGAGACTGAAGGACCACCACCCAGAACTTTGTTCTTGGGTTTAGGACTCTTGGTCTTTGAAGGTGTTACAGTTTTGGATTTTTCCTTAACTGTGTTCTTTTTGCTCTTAGGAGCACCTTCAGAGTGTGTGTTAGAAGAAGAAGGAATGTTTTCAGGAGCATTAGGATCAGGAATAGAAGAAACAAATTTTCCAAATTTGAGCATGGAACTATCAGATTTAGTTCCTCCATGAGTGTATCCAAGACCCCTTTTGTTTTTAACATTTCTTCCTGAGGCTAATATTTCATCAACCTTTTCAGAGGCGTCACTCCATCCTTTGATGGTGACTTTTTCAGCGTTTAACTCAGCCAGGGCTCTTTCTTTGGCAGCAAGAGCCATTTCTCTTTCAATACAGAGAGTTTTGTTTACAGTGACCTGGTCTTTATAGTTTTCTTCTAGAATGGTAAGTTGTTTTATTTTTTTTTGACATTCTTTGAGTTGTCCTCGAAGATCAATATTCATTTTTTCAGCAGAGGTTTTACCATTAAGGGCTTTGTAAAGATCAAGAGTGACCAGGTCCAGCTGAGTTAAGCTTTCAAGAGGGACAAGCGGAATAGGTACCTGACTGGAAGAATCAGTCGCAGAGGTGGAAGCTTCAGGAGTTGTGGAAGAAGAAGCTTCAGGAGCCTGAGTAGGAATCTCTTCAGGGACCTCTTCTATCTTAGCCATTAGAGCTAAGGTAGGTTCCTCAATAATGGCCATCAGTGCCACTTGAGTGTCTTCCTCATCAGATGAGTCATCAGAGGAGACATCATCCCAGTCGCAGTCTTCTGCGATAAGACCTTTACCCTTGCGCTGAATTTTCATCTTTTTGTACTTTTCCTTCAGGCGCTGGTATTTGGGGTTCTTAGAAGAAGATTTGGCAGAGGAGGGAGCAAACTGACTTTTCCTGTACCTGCAATCATTAGCAAAGTGTCCTTTGCCCTGACAGTTGTAGCAGATAGCAGTAGCCTTATCAACAGGGTCTGATTTAGGCTTGTCAGTAATAGTAAGATGTTTCTTTTTGTGGAAGTTTCCCTTTTTGGCAAACTTCTTGAAAGATCTGGTTAACAAAGCAAGAGATTCATTGAATTCAGGATCTTCTGACATGTCAGAGTCAGAAGATTCTAATTCAGTAATAGTTACTGAAGAAGGAGTGGCGACAGTAGGAACTGAGTCAGAGACCAATGCAACAGAGTTACTTTTGGTATCTTTAGAATCTCTTATGAGATTCTTTTTCAGTTTCTTCTGTTGTTCACGGTTAAGAAGAATACCGTACAACTCACTTAGTGTGAGTGTCTTTATGTCCTTTGACATAGTTAAGCAGGAGGTGTATATTTCCCAATGTTCAGGAAGAGCTTCCATGAACTTGGTAACCACCTCAGAGTTAGAGTAGGTAGTACCGATAGTCTTCAGATCAATCAGAAGACAGTTGAATCTCTGATGTAGCTTGGAGAGAGTTTCATCGTTTTGATGAATAAAGCTTTCATACTGTCGAACCAAGAAAATCTTTCTTGATTCCATGAGAACAGCAGTACCTTCATATTGAACACAGAGAGTGTCCCATATTTCTTTAGCAGATCGAAGGTGGCAGAAAGAATGGAATACATCGTCAGGGAGTGACATGGCGATGAGAGACCTAGCCTTAGTGTCAATGTTGACCAGGCGTCTGTCTTCATCATTCCAGTCAGTCACAGGCTTTACCAGTTGCCTTTCAGGTATAGCTGCTTGGTCAGCTGCAGCAGGAATGGGGTGGACGGTTTGTGTAGGCACATGTGGTCCATTTTCCAGAAAGTATGGAATCTGGGGATCAGAACCAGAGAGAAAGAGTTCCATCCTGGTTTTCCAAAGAGAGAAGTTATCTTTGTTAAACCAACCTAGGAGGCTTTCCAGCAGAGCCGGTATCAAAGTAGTTATCCTTAGCTTGAAGAGCCATGGATTAGAAGAGAGGATCACAAGATTTTTCTAAGAAGAAAATGAGAGCTTGTATCTGCTCTGATACCACTTGTTGGTCCCAAAGAGGTGACCTTCAAGCAAGGATAGTGTTTGGGATTATAGAAGGGGGGGGGTTGAATATAATCACACAAGTTTTCACTTTTAAATTCTTGTTGTATAAACAATATGAATTTACAGATTGTTGCGGAAATAGAAAAGACAATAAGTCTAAACTAAACAATCTAAGTTCTTTCACTATGCACTAAAGTGAGAAGATGTAAGAAAGAAGATAGAGGGAATAAAGAAAGAAAGGATTAGGGTAGTATTAGGATGAAGAAGAAGTATGGAGAACATCTCTTCAAGTCCTATTTATACCCAATGCATTAAATGCATGTAGACTCACTTTTGTGTACGTGTCACAATGTAAGTGGTCCTTTGTACTATTTACTATAAACAAATACTCTTTGCATGGTGTGCAAAAGAGGAAGTGTGTAAACAGTTGCCTTGAGGTCTGATAAGTACGGAGGGAACAGTAAAGAGACTGTCCTTATGTACTTTTGTGTCAGTAAAGGCGGATAATCATTTTGTGCATTAGACTAAGACATTACACAAATCCTTCAGGATCAGGATACTGATCAGTGACTAGAGTCCTGAAACTGGTGCTGTTCAGGGTCACTTGTATCCTGACGAATCTTCAGGATGTCATACGATATTGAGCAGCCTGCTATCACTGAGTTCCATCTTCAGATCACGAGCATGCTGTTCCTGTCATCAGCTAAGTCTTCGACGTCGCTGATGGTTCTTTGAGTATGATCTTGATGTCTTCAGGAGGTCTTCACTTCAGTGGATAGGATCAGTAGACTGCAGAACAGACTCGTTCGTCTTCTGATCCTGATCCTGATTACTATAAAAATAAGTTACAGCATAAGTAACATGGAATAACACTGAACAGACTCAGTGATAATTCCTCAAGCTATAACAGAAGTAAAAACCTATTCACTAAGTAAAGGTTCAGGATCATTATCATTTCATCAGGTCTTAGGAGAGCTGGATCAACAGTTTATAATTATAAAATTCTAATAAATTATTACCCTTAAAATAAATTTATTAGACTAGAATCCATATTTCACATATGTCAGGAAGCATGTGATCATGTCAAACCGACTCATGTGATTTATGGTAGGTAAAACTATACCAATCGTATTTTAATTCGAAAATACGACTTCTAGATCGTCGGGACATCGGATATATAATCCGTGCATATTTAGTCCCTCTAGTGCATTTTGGCCTGGTACCACCCAGTGAATAAATAATTACCAAAATAGACTACACCACCCGGGACCTGGACAAACTCTGGCCGGTACCACCCGGAGATAATTCGCAGAGTTTTATCACCCTCCAGTTTCGGTTTGAACACGGGCGTTCATAGTGTGTGCACTTACAACGCCCTATGTACCTTACACCGGAGGTGCCCCTAAAGTGGGTTGCACTTACTAATCTATGATTTGAACAAGGGTCATAAAAGCCAGTTTTCAAAAACTTTGGATCCAAATACAATCTGTATTTGTGTCCAATTTTATGTTTTAAAACCATTTAAAACTGTTTATATCTAAAAATTACGTAACTAAAACAACCACGCAATTATAACTGATAAATATAAACAACCACGCATCAAAACATGTCATAGTCAAAAACCCTTAGCTATTGTCGTTCTGTGAGCCAACACAAAACGACGGTCTTTATTCCTAAGGGACAAGTCTTCTCGGTGCTCCCACTGGCTCCAAGCTCCATGATTGTCTCCTTTGGGCTCCGCCTTCAGTTCTTGGTTTATTTATAAAAAAAATACATACAATCGGGTTGTAAATGGCACGCAGGCCTCCCGTAACCAATGCTTAAAATAAATAAAATACAAAACGCAACCATGGGTCAAAGGGTTTGACTATGACAACAAAATCTTGACTAGATTTTATTTAATTAAAACAGAATTAATTAAACAATTAAATCTAATTTAATTAAAATAAATACTTAATTTAACAATTAACAAAATTAATCCCTAGGGTTCTAAACCTTATCTGGTTTAGGATAAACCCTTATCAGCTAAAGTTTAATCGTACTGATCTCGATCCGAAAAACAACCACCCGTACCTCTAATCTGGTGACGAGAACAACATCACCATCATCGCCATATCGCCGGCGGCCTATCGGCCACCTTCGCCGGCTGTTTAGTTACGATCACCACCCGCGGCTCGGTGGTGATCGATCACCACCATCGTCACGCCGGTGGGTGTGATTTTAATCACCATCGACTGCCACCACCGGTCCGCCTAATGGTCGTCGATCGGTGGTTGGTAGTCTCCGGTGACAGCGCGAACACCGCCATTATCACCGTCTAGCAATTGCAAGAAAAACACCCACCGCCGCCGTAAATCCATCGGCAGCTTAACGCCACCACTGCCGCTGTCCTTCTTTCTCGATCAGCAACACGATCGCCGCCACTACCACAAACGGTGGCGTGACGGTGGATTTGGGGTAAGACGGCAGCAGTGGCAATCGCCACCACCACCGCCGCCTTCGACGGTTTCAATTAATGGGAATGCTACCGCCGCCACCACCACAATCGGTGGTGTGGCGGTTGGTTTGGAGAACAACGGCAGCAGTAGCAACTGCTACCACCACCGCCGCCTGCCGTCGTTGTTAACGAACACCACCACCGTTGCCGTTTTTCGGCTTCGGTGGTCGGATCACAATCCCGTCGCCACCACACGGCTGTGTGGTGGTTGTTTATTTTGACAGCCGCCTCCACCACGGTTTTGTGGTGCGATCGACAGCCGTCGCCGCCACCACTACCTGTGGTGCGGTTGGCTTTGGGTGCGACGCCGGCAGCCACCACTATCTGTGGTGTAGCCGCGGTGGTTTCCGGTGGTCCGAATCCGATTAGGTTTTTCGAAAAAACAATTTTTTTACAATTTATCAAGCATATAAAATCGAAATTTTGCAAACCTAAATATTAAACAAACCTGATCTGCAGGTTTAAGAAGTGGCTCTGATACCACTGTTGGGAATCGTGGGCACTAACGGTGCGCAGCGGATAACAAAACTGATTCCCAAGCACGGATCCATCTTAAACCACTACAGATACAATAAAGGGTGTTTTACAAGGATTTTACCTTTTGCGTGAATAAAAACCGGAACGCAAGCAGGGGGTACACCGCTACTGACACCACGCGAGAGGGTTGCTAGACCACCGTGACTGATCGGAAAAACGCTCCGTTCACCCGTGTGTGAGAGAGGCCGGCGACGGCAATAAGAGAGAGAGAGAGATTGATTTTTAGAGAAAATTGATTGGACTAATCAACTGATTTATCAAAGCCTTTAACCTTATTTTATAGGTTTAGATAAGGCAGTGATTTAACCTGATTATAATTCCTTTCATAATTATTCTTTAATCAATTCCTTAATTAATTAATCAATCAATTAATTAATTTACTAATTGATTAATACTAATAAATAATTATTAGTTTATAATTATTTATTTCCCTCTATTTATTTATCTCTTTCACACACATTCTCAAATAGGCGTGCAGCGGTGTGACCTACTAGTGTCTTATAACATTGGACACGGTAACTCTGTTACTGTCTTGCACATAATCCTAACACTTGGTGCTCGGCATATTCAAAAACCGTCGCCCGGGGCCACGCTTTGTGGGGCGACAAAAGTCAAGGGACCAAACATGTATATATTGGAAAGTTGCAAGATCAAGGGGTGTTTGTGTAATTATAAACCGTAGCCCGGGGCTACTATTTGTGGGGCTACGAAAGTGCAAATATGGCCGGAAACTCATGCGTCGCCCGGGGCTACTATTTGTGGGGCGACGAGTGTGGTTATATGGTGAATCGGTGTGCAAGATTGGTTAGGAGGTGAATCAATAATTATGAAATGGTTATATAAATGATTTTCTCTATATATTATTGTGTGGATTGGTGGCATAAAAGTGAAGTCGCCCCATCAAACCCGTATGGCGACTTCATTCCTTTCATTGTACCTCTTTTTATATTATTGCTTTCATGTTTAACAAAGTCGCCCTTGAAATATGTATACTATCACCATATATACGTTATAATATCAAGAATTTTCTTCAATAGTTTTGTGTAAAAAACGAAAGTCGCCCGGGGCGACTTTGTGTGGGGCGACTCACATGAAAATAGTACCCAGCGGGTGGTTTTTTGGCCGGAATCAGAGGTGTTGGCTGGAAAGTCTATAAGTCGCCCGGGGAGACTTATTTTTGGGCGACTATGACGGTTAGTTTGGTAAACCGAGAAAGAGAATGGTTATATGGTGAACTCGTATTTTTCAAATGGCTACAGTAATAATTTGCTCTATAAAAAATCTATTTAAGAAAATTATAAGGGTGTTCATGTTTTTTCTTTTTAACTCTTTTTGCTTTTTCCCTTTAAAAATACATTTCTCTATGACACTTGCTAGTGGGTAGTGGATATTTACGAAGAACCCTCATGTTCTTGATTTCGTCGAATTTATTAAATGAATTTTGATGGCTTTTGTTGTATTTCGGTTATTTAATAGTTGTTTGATTTTACAGTTTTTTTAATGAAATTTAGGCCTTGATTGGGGAAACTATAAATGCTTCTTTATCCAACTCTGTTTGGCGCTTATCTTAACATTTTAATATAAATATGTCAACCAAAACCAACATTGTTTGTTGTATAGATTGTTATATCCTCAATATACCGGTGAATTTTTAGTCTTAGGACAATGCAATTTCACGGGCCTTAATCGATTTCATTAAATGACGAATCTTCGACTACAAGTAAAGTTTATGATTATTGTGTTGTTTTATGTTTTTCCGCATTAATATGTAATAGGAATCCTACTTTTCTTATTATTTGATTCAATTATATACATATTTCTCCGATTTGGAATCGATCATCACATTTTTGTCACTATAATTGGTCGTGGTTGTCGGAGTCGGAGTCGGAGGCCCAGGGAAGGGGGAACACAAGAAGGTGGCAATTAAGTGAGGGGGAGGAAAGAGTGTGGTGACATTTAATTGGATGCTTAAAATGATTTTTATATAAATAATGTACATACAAAATATCTATACAAGATATCTATAGCTTAACGTGAAAAACACTTGACCTCATCAAATACAAACCCATGGGACCATAACCCAAAAAGTGACCAAATAACTATTAGTATCTCACTCAATTTGAGAACTCACTATTTGAGAGATATGTGTGAGATTGATTGTAAACCACATAAATTAAGTAGTTATTTTAAGTAGTGTCTTAAAAAATAGTTAATAAAACACTTTATTTGAAAAATGTTCTAAAAAACTTATTACGATGCTCAAAAATGTCCTATAAACTTTTTGTAACGTTTTTAGATAGGACGTTTTTTTGGTTTAGTCCTATAAAACACCTTATTAGGACGCTTATATATTTTAGTCATTCTATAAACTCCATTTTGTTGTAGTGCCTAGTGAAAACCTCCATTTTGCGAAAAACGTGAGAACAAACCTTAACACATGTGATAAGGATCGGTTAATGTGCAAAATGACGTGTCTTGTGACTTATGTCACGTCATAGGTCGTTAGTGTCATAATTTGGTATCAAATATAGTGGGTTACAATATCATAAAAAAAAGAACATCTTTATCACATATATATGAGAGAGCCTAGTAATGTTGGAACAATTTGACCCACAACCTCAACCTAGGTCGTGCCAAATAAAAGTCATCCACGTCTTTAATTTAGTATTAAGGGTTTTGGGATTGCTTTTTGGACTCTAAAAGTGCTTGTTGACTTATTGTGGTGGTAAAACGTGTTTTTAAAAAAGTGTTTCGATTAAATTTTTGGTGATAAAAGTCAATAAGTCAATAAGCTAAAAAGTGGGTTTATGTAAAAGGGAGAAGCCAAAAGCCAAATAGAAAAACCACACTTTACTTACTTTTCAAAAACAACTTTTCTCTTTATGTCAAAAAAGTATTCTGAAAAGTGTTTTTCAAGTTACCAAACATTATTTTTAAGTTATTGGATTTTTAAAAAACCAATAAGTCAATAATTACTTTTGAAACACAAACATAAACACCCTATGTATCATATATATGATCAAATATAGTATCAAATAAGATTAAATATGTTAAAAGGTGTTCTAAAGAAATCAAACGATAACATAACCTACACAAATGTTGCGTTGACGGCCACATTAATTATTTGCAGCCTCTGAACAACCACATTCCATGACTAATTGTCATTTAATTGGAATAAACAATGCAATATTCTTATAAAATCCACTTCATATATATGCTATAACAAGTGTTGTAGACCTTTATTTTGATACATATATAAAGGTAAACTGCATGAAAATGCAACACACCTTTGATTATGATTCTTATATTCATAACCTCATTTTAATACAACATATGTGACTTTGAATTGTTAAAGAGCAAGTCAATCTTGAATGTTGAAAACACCAACAAAAAGATAAAAACAAGAACAGAAATTGCTGACAAAAGTATGGCTAATCCGCTTGCGGTGACACCTTGTACTTCATGAGCGTATGCTGTTGCGGCCAGAGCAAGGAAAGTCAGCGGGAAAGAGAACGCCCACCATGTCACGTTGAACTCTTTCATTGATTTCTTGAAAAGCATTGGTCTACTTGCCTGATTCATACAATACCACTTCAGAATCAATGTGTCATAACAACTAATATAACAAAATTAATAGGACGTTAATATGCCAATTTATCTAAATATAATGTTTTTTTTTTTTTATGAACTAAGTTAATAGAATTAAACAATTATGTATCCTATTTTATGCTATAATAAACCGACACGATGTTTTTGGATCTCCAAACAAGTTTTCAGAACAATCTTGAAATAGATCTTCTTATTAGTTTTTTATACGAAAAACAAAATGCTTATAAAAAGATGTATTTATAGAACACTTTCCATAAGTATCATATAAATTGTTTTTGATAATTGACACTAGTTTTACTTTAAAATTTCCTTCAAATATTTGTTTGGATGTCAAACATTCTATTACAACATTTTTGCGTAAGAGACTACAATTTGATCTGTAAACTTAAGTTTTATAAATCAGTGCCTTAGATGTATGCGTTCTATAAAGCCAATTTAAATGTGTTAATTTGATTAATGTATATAATTATATTTAGATTGTATGGTCAAGACACTACATGAAAATGTCACTAAGGTCACACTTAGGTAACTACTCTTTTGCCTAAAAGAAAACTTAGGCAATATATATATATATATAGGAAAATTCAAATGTGAACCACTTTTTGGTTGTGAACGCGAGGACAGCCGAAAGCACGACACGTGGCGGAGACTAGTCAATAAAGGCGGCTTTGAGTGTGCCCCCCCCTTTTAATTCAATGCCCTTCCATGAATCGCGCCTAGTCATCCGCTGTGGACCAGACGTGGTGGCGCCTAGTCATCCGCCATGTGTCGTGCTCTCGGTTGTCCTCACGTTCACAACCAAAAAGTGGTTCACATTTGAACCCACCCCTATATATATATGGTAAGGTTCAAACGATAATCATGTCAATTTAAAAAAACGTGAGGAGCAATCCCAGCCACTCATCTCGCGGTTACAATGGATGTGATCACGGATGATTGACGCGATTCATGGGAGGGTATAGATTATTAAAGGGGGACCGATCAACGCTGTCCGCATTGATCGGATGAGTGGCTGAGATTGCTTCTCACGTTTTCTTAAATTTATATGTTTCTCGTTTGAACCTCCCTCTATATATATAATAGTTTTTATTTCCTAAGCTTATCTTAATTAACATAGGAAATTAACCTTTATTGTCTAGGACAACATAATATTGGTGTAGTGACAAGTGAACCAACTTACCAAAGATGCAAAAAGAAATAGGGATAGAAAAAAGAGCATTTTGCATTGGATATCAAAGCTTCCATTAATGGATTTCCAAGCTAAGGCTGCCATGCTTGGGGTGGCTACAAAGAGGAAGAAAACTGGTCTGAGCCTGGAAGGGAGTTGGTTACTGCCAGATAACCTCTGATAAAGTGTGATAAAAACCACCATATAATGAGTCAATCCCAAAGTAAATAAGCAAGTACTACTCTCTCTCCACCCCATTTTAATGGCAGCATGGGCTCCCACAAAGTTCCCCATCACTGAAAGCTGGCTAGTGGGATTAGCCACCATTGAAAGAAACCTCTTTTCGGTCGTGAACCATTGCCCATAAACCTTTACATCAAGACCTACGACGGGTATGATTAGTAGCCACCAAACGTATTCATACGAGTATTTATTTTGAAAAATGAATGATGGAGCAGATTGAAGCAAAAGAAGCCATGATATCCATGGGGCAAATAGGTAATTCACTCCAACATGGTGATGGTATTCGGCTTTCACCATGTCAAAGTGGAAAATGCACCTCATAGCGTAAAGGATCGAAAAAGACACCAACACGAGAAGTGCAACACACCAAAGGAGGACAAAAGCAGTCGATGGTAACTTGGTAAACAAATTATGGAAGTTTGGTGGGACGTCGGTTTTTTCGCTTAGGGTTTTCCATAACAAGGCTTGACCACCAAGAGATATGCAAATCCTGAAGTAGCTTGCATTTATGTTAACTATGATCGATGGCTTTGAGGGTTTTTCTTGACTTTTACTAATGGATGGCTTAACGGGTTCTTCTTGGTGTTTGATGGTCGTCGGAGGGTCGATAACCACGTCCACCTTCGATTCGGGTTGTACCATAGTTGGACTTGACAACTAATGCTTCTAAGTTTTCTATACTTCAATACAAGACATTGGTGTGTTTTATTATACAATTATGAGGTGCTTTATATAGTAGATAAACGGATAGAATTTAAGGTGGTCATACAGTGACACTAAGGAAACATATATATCCATAAAATTGAAATCTAGAAAGATGTGTTTTCTTGTAGTGTGAGACAGAATTGAAATGAAGGCAAGAAATTAAATGGAACAATTTGGCATGTACCCCACTTGGATATTGCCCAAAAGAAAAATCACTTTGCTCCACTTGATCTCTCTCCTTAATCTTGTTAACAAATATAGTTTATTGGTAAAAAGGGGAGTTGTGTGTGTTTGTGCATGCATGCTCAGGAATCCTCTTTGTTATGTTATAGATAACACAACATTAATTAATTAGGTTTTTATTGCGGCAAAACGAAAAGAAGAATAAAGTGATTAATTAAACTCAAGTTGGTTGGGTAAAAAATTACCAAGAGATCAATAGATAATTCACTATGAATTAACAGAACATTTAAAATATTGAGACTTGTGTGAGGTTTATCATAGGCTTTTTTTGATTTATATATATATATATACATTAATTTTGAAGTCTCCTTAATTGACATCTTGAGATTTGGGTTCATAGGTAAAACCCTGGTCTTACAAGACATAATGCGTTTTGTGGTCACAAGCATGGCAGGTTTTGGTTTGAAGTCTTTTGAATTGATATCTCGAGATCCTGGATGTTGGGGGTTCATAAGTAAACCTCTTGGTCTTACAAGTCAACAATGCTCTGGCGGATTGGTTATCACTCGGGGGGTTCATAGCGCCCTAACCGAGTTCGAGCCTTCCCGTGCGCATGCCTAGGGACATTTACGTGGGGCCATGTTTAGCTTCTAAAATTGCCGGGGATTAGTTAGGCTTTGGCACAGACACCTTTCCAAAAAAAAAAAACCTTGGTCTTACAAGACACAATGCGTTTTGGCGTCACAAGCATGGCGGGTTTGGAACTTTGCAATTAAGCATGCTTAAGCAGGTTTTTGAAACTTTGCAGTTAAGAGTGCTTGTGTGGGAACAGTACCAGGATGGATGACTCTCTAGGAAGTCCTTGGAAGTCTTTGCCGGGCTGTGAGCCAGTGTGGCAAAATGGTCAATATTGTGTTGTAGTAGGCGGGTTGTTAGAAGTGGTATTAGAGTCGCTCCTGTGTCGTTCGGGATATGGGCAAACCTCATCGAAGACGATGAGTCTCTGCGACAAACCTTGGTCTTACTAGACACAACGCGTTTTTGGGCCACAGGCATGACAGGTTTTTGGAACTTTGCAGTTAAGCGTGCTTGGGTTGGAGCAGTACCAGGATGGATGATCCTCTAGGAAGTCCTTGAAGCTTTTGTCGGGTCGCTAGAGACAAAGCCGTGAGCCAGTGTGGCAAATGGACAAGATTGTGTTGTGGTAGGAGGGGTGTTACAAGTGGTATTAGAGCCACTCCTATGTCGTTCGGGATATAAGGCAAACATCATCGAGAACGATGAGTCCCCGAGGGCGGTGTTTGTAACACCTTAGAAAAATTACATATCGCCATGGACATGAGAGATGTTGGGTTCATAAGTAAACTTTGGCCTTACAAGACAACGCGTTTTAGGGCCACAAACAGGACACGTTCTTGGAACTCAACAATTAAGAGTGTTTGGCTTGGAGCAGTACTCAGATGGGTGACCCTAGGTCACTGGGAAGTCTTCGTTGGGTCGCCATAAACAAAGTCGTGAACCGATGTGGCGAAACAAACAGTATTGTATCGTGGTAAGCGGGGCGTTACACATGACTTAGGTCATAGGCCAATTTATCGGCACACCATCAGGTCACTCATGTCAGAAGAGTGTTATTGTGTTTTTGTAAAGTCGAGGTGCTCTCGTTTGAACCTCCATCTATATTTATATATGCATACGGATTCAAACGAAAATAATATTTATTCAAAAGAACATGAGAACAATTAACTTTTGAAAGAAAAATCAGAATTAGTAGTAAATTATTTCATTTTTTTCAAAAACTATTGCATTCAAAACAAATGTCTGACGGCAAGTTGGCTGCTTAGCAATTCATTTGAGGATTGATCATTGGGGCCGGGGTTTTTAGAAAGTCCATTTTATAAAAATTCTAAGAATCAAAGAGGCTCGGATGCTTTATTTATCACAGGTAGTGATGATGAATAAAGGAAAAGCTGATATGCTACGTTAATCTTTCTTTGTCTCAAACCCATTAACCTTCTAATAATGGTAGAGTAAGGGGTGGCCCAAAAGCGGAATTGACCGGTGGAGATTGGTTGAAGCTCCGGTAGGTAGCCATTCCCCTCTTAGGAATCGTATGTGAGACTTCTGCATCATACGACTAATTAGCCACATGGGCGACTTAATCTGGACGAGACTCGCATGAGTCATATATGATTTTGTTCGTTTTCGTATGCTTTTAAATATGTGTATGCTCTCATTTGATCCTCCTTTTATGCAAACACGTAAATATTAGTTTGATTACCTTGTCAATTTCCGATATAAACGATATATATTTATCTTTCAATTGAATGAAAAACATTATTTTAGTTGAGCGTTACAAATCGAGTTTTGCAACTTGGTCGGAGAAGCAGATTTAAATGAAAATTAAATGATGACACAAAAAATGATTAACGATGGTGTATAAACAAATAAGAAATGCAATTCTTTTGCGTCAATGATATAACTAAATTAGTTAGATTAATTAATTAGGTCAACCAAAATCAAACATGACGATATCTAGCTATCTATACGATCAATTCTTTTTTTAAATATATATTGGTTGAAACATTTCTTAATAAAAAAATACACATATAAAAATACACATATAAATTAAGGGTTTGTTTATTAGTAGCTTAATGAACAAACACAACTTATTCTATCAGTTATACATAACTGTTCGGTAGTGACTTAAATGGTATAAAAAGTAGCTTATTCAACAAGTTCTTAAGGGGCTTTATGCAGAAAGTCAAGTTTTTTTTTTTTTTTTTTTTTTTTTTTTTTTTTTTTTTCCAATACTGTCACTCCTAATTAAAAGAATATGTTTCTTCCATGTATGAAGAACCGTCTTCAACAAAAACCTTCTCGGTCTATCCAAACAGATTTATTAATACAAACAACTTTATCTATACAAAACTTAATGGAAAACCACCGACCTGAACAGCCCCTAAGTTATTTAACCATATATATGATGTATCTAACAACAAGGGTTGTGGCGGTTGAGGTCTAGGGGGATTTGATCTGCACCAGATTTAATTACGAGCGTCCATGACAATTATTGCCATTGAGTTTATTAAGACTACTGTTAAATTTTGCTAAGATTAGTTTGGACATAACTTAGAGTACCCTTCCAATAAAAATCATATATCTTAGATTGTCCTACGGTATATAATTAAAAAGTCATGAATCTTTCAAATGGAGTACTTGTTGATGCACAAATTAAATTGTAACAAATTTCTTTTTAGGAGAAGTAATAAATCTGTATTAAGATTCAGTATGAACCCATAAAGATTTATGTGGTAGGAAATTCTATCACTTGAAAATGATGTCAAATAGAAACCAGAAAAAGAAGAAAAAGCTTAGCTAAACACTGTGCCCCACAGTCCAATTTGTAGTGCACACATTCAATTTAGGGATGATATATGATGAGTGGATTTTGCATTTCATTTCATCCCTACTTTCTGTTAATTCCTTCCTTTGATCAATATATATTTAAAGAAAGATGAGGGTTCCAATTAATTAAAGGAATAGATGCACCAACAAACACCACAACACGTGTAATAAGTCTATGAAAAGATGGTTAGGTTTAACCTGTGTTGGTAAAGAAACTTAGATACATTAACGATATATATATAAAGTGTTAGTGTGATTTGATGTGGTTTTGAGATTACCATTACCGAAAAATTCAATACTATTTGGCCAGCTTTAACGCGTATCAGTATTATGTATCAATCGGTTTCAAAGGAAAATTTCGATAAAACGGAAAACTAAAGAACACTCTGGTAAACTATTCATTTGAACGGTATACATTTATACATATATGTAATATGCATAATGCAAATATGCATAAAAAAAACAACTTAATTTACTTGTATCGACAAATGCATATTGTCCACATGAAGTTTACTAGGGTGTTCCTTAGTTTTTACTTTTTTTGAGGTTTTCCCCAGATGAGTTGTTTGGCAGTTGTTGAATGGTTTGGCGCTGAATGATTACATGGTCAGAATGATTAACAAGATCTTATAATATAGTGCAAAATGAAATATGGTGATTTGGTAATTGTCAAGAATGAAATCATGATCAGTGACCCTGAATGGTTAAGAGAGGCCCACGATGCAAAATCATTTATAGGTTTTTGGAACCATTAAAAGACAATCCATTTTTTTGGCCAAACAAGATTTACCTCTTAACGATTCAGAGACTGTCTCTTAATAGAACTATTAAGAGGTAAACAAACTATATATATATATATATAGAGAGAGAGAGAGAGAGAGAGGAAAGTTCAAATGCGAACTCATCTTTCATTGTGAACGTGATGACCAACATAACACACCACGTGGCAATCTGAATCGACGTCTAAGCTTTATTCAGACTGAATAAAACTTTGTTCATTCAGTCTGAATATTCATGCTTTATTCAGACTGAATACAAGCTTTATTCAATATAAATAAAGCTTATTCAGTTTGCATAAAGCATGAGTATTCATTGGATATTCATGCTTTATTTAGACTAAATAAAGCTTAACCGTCGATTCAGATTGCCATGTAGCACGATTTTATTGGTCATCATGTTCACAATGAAAGATGAGTTCACATTTAAACTTTCCTATATATATATATATATATATATAGAGGAAACTTCAAATGTGAACTCAATTTTGGTTTTGAACATGGGGACCACTAAAATCGCACCACGTGGCATATTCACTTTGAATATTATGTGTAATTCAAACTGAATATGCCACATGGCGAGCTCTCGACTGTCCCCACGTTCACAATGAAAAATGAGTTCACATTTAAATCTGACCCTATATATATATATATATATATAAAGAGAGAGAGAGAGAGAGAGAGAGAGAGAGAGAGAGAGGAAAGTTCAAATGTGAACCACTTTTTGGTTGTGAACGTGAGGACAGCCGAGAGCGTGACACGTGGTGGAGACTAGTCAATAAAGGAGGATTTGAGTGTGGTACCCCCTTTAATTCAATGCCATCCCATGAATCGCGCCTAGTCATCCGCCGTGGACCTGACGTGGTGCCTAGTCATCTGCCACGTGTCACGCTCTCGGTTGTTCTTGTTGGGTTTTTGTGGGTATCCTAGGATCAAACTGATCCGAGGATTATCTCAGATCTATCAAAACCTCGCTGGTTCGATATATCTCGTAGGTTTAAAACAAACTGTTGAAACCCACGTGATCAGAAACACGCTGTTTCTGATCTAATCATGCGGAAGCGATAAAAGCTAAAAACCCATAAAAGCCTAATGATCTTAATCGTTTGTATCTCTAAACCTAAAGGATTAGGTTAGATTATTTTACCTGGATTGCTTGATGATAGTCCACCGGTGATCGACCAACGAACGTTCCTCTAGCAGAACTATGAAACCCGAACAACAAAAATTCGACCCGAAAGGGGGGGGGGTGTGTGTGCGCCGGTTTTGAGAGAGAGGAGGAGGAGACAGAAAACTGATTTTTCAACTGAAAAAGGCTTAATGTTTCTTAACCCATAGGCCTTTATTTATATGGGAAAAATACAACAGTTTGAATGAGATTCAGCTTCCATATTATAATTATCTCAAATTCATTCCTTTTATAAACTGGAAAAGAATTTGCCTATGATAATTATAATTTATATATATTTATCTAATATATATAAAGTCTTTATTAATTAACTATTATATATTTATTTATCTAATAAATATACAATATTCTAATTAATTAATAATCCTCCAACTTTGATAATTCTTACTGAAATTACCCAATAGATTTATAATACACTATTATAAATCCTAACTCTCCATTTCGGGGTTTCATCTTACTTGTTCGACTTATAGGTCCTCACAGGTGTGACCCTCAAGTGTCTTGTAACATTGGATGTATAATCACTTGGTTTGTCAACTCTGCACATAATTCCTAACAGACTCCCACTTGTGCAAGTTGGCAATACCACCTTTGATTATGCAGACCTAAGGAGGCCCCTAGACAGGCACTTAGGCTGACCAGGTTACAAGAACTCTTATACCCAGACTGGTGATATTAAATATTCCGTGAGGAACTGGTATCTATGAAACTACTGTTCATTGATTGGGTATATCTTGGCTTTTCCCTTTGCATCACGATATTTCATCTATGAGTATGAGCTTGGAAGGTGTCAACTCTAAATACTCAAGATTCTGTTTTCTTGATTATCTAACTTTCACTGATAGGTAAACGACAAAGAACTAATCAGTTCGTTTGGGCATGGCCATGCACTTCATCAGTATACTTAGTCAGTCAAGATGGGCCCAGAAATATCTCTCTTCTGAGAAGAGGTGCAAATCCCATCTTGCATATCTGCCTTTAACACCACGGCTTCTGCTGAATCTAGTTGCACCCTTTATAGCCACCCTGTTACGGCGTAGCGGTTGAGTGTACTAAGAATCCAGTAGTCCTCATGATATCAAATCAGATACCTCAGGTGATAGGGACAACCACTGTGAGAGTCACTTATGACTTTATTCCAAGAAGTAATCTCAACCGCGGATCACGTCCGATATTTGCTACTCTATCAAATATCTGTGCAACTTTTAGTCTACAACACTTGTAGCTGTTATTCAGCAACTGATCATAACTACCTAAAAGTTCACAATGACTTTAATGCCTTATCATGCTCCCACAATGATAAGTTGTCACGGACAGATTTTGAATGAAAATCGGAGACTGATTTCATTCCTGGATATATTAAAACATGCAAAATAGTGAAAGTGATAAAGAAACTAATTTTGTATAGTCCATATTACACGCTGTAATAATAACAAAATTAAATGTCTTTTCTTTAATAACTTTCATTTTATCTATTTAACATTTGTTAAATACTGATCTAAAATGAAGTATCACCTACCTTCAATTTTAAACCCTTTGATTAAAGTTTACCATTTTAATCAAAGTGATAACCAAAAACACAAGTCTGTTTACTTGTATCTACTAATTATTGTTTTGCAAACACCTCTTAAAAACAATAATTAGACTTTTATCATATTCCATGAACTTGGAGACCTGGACTAACTTCTAGTTCCTGAGTATGTAAACTGCAACTTTCCTTAGTTGCTGTGTAGATGAATGATTTCTACCTGAAATCCGATTCCATTTGCAATCCTGGCAAATCTACTGGAATGCTATATATTTTAATCCAACACTATAATTATTGATTTTTAAGTCAGTCACGACCTTTGTTTCATGGGTCTTGAAACTTTTATCCTTTTAACCAAAAAAGGGTAAATTATATCTTATGAATTCTTATCCTACCTGGATTTATGAATTCCGAGATATATCAATAATTATATCTTTTATTCTTTTATCTCAGATTAGATAGAGAATAAATTGGGCTCCCACTTACTTGCATAAAAACTAACTATTACTCAAAATTTTCTATTGACTTAGTCAAAACTATGATTTAGTCAATCCTAATTTCAAGTAATGGACTTTGAGAATTTTCCTTTTTATGAAACTCAACTGGATTTGGTCAAATCCTAATTCCAAACCTTGGAATCCTTCTAGTTTCATAAATACTGTTATTAACGCTATCTGAGTTAATATCCTAAATTCTCTTTTAAAACATTTGAATAAAACTTGATCAAACTTGATTAGTTAATTCTGAGAATTTCCTTTTATAAAACTTATCTGGATTTGTTCAAATCCTAATTCCAGAACTTGGAATCTTTCTAGTTTTATAAATGCTGTTATTAACACTATCTGTGTTAATATCTTAAATTCTCTATTTTCGGATCACAAAACTATTATTCATAAATGTTTTATTCTCAAAACACATTCCTATAGAATCTCGTGTGTTTTGGTAGTTTTTATACAAATTACTTCAATTTCATTAAAGTAACTATAATAGGCATCAACTAGGATCAGATATAAGAATATCAAGCACAAACAGATATTTCTATGTCAAGACAATGACTTTTGAAAATAAAACCATAAAATATAATTATCCAAAAATGTTTAAAACATAATCCCCCAAAATTAACTGTTTTAAAACTATAAATTCAAAAATGTCTTGACTTTAAATCATCTAGTACTTAAGATCCTCGGCAACTCCTGGGCACTTCACTTCATTTCTGACTTCCTGCAATAATCATTTGCTCTAGGTATCAGTATACTTGTAAGCTAACAAGTAAGAAGTGACAAATCAAAGCAATCATAAATTTTCTGAGGTTTACATACCTGCTTCATGACGCTTAGGGCAGTTTTGCCTCCAATGACCGATCTCATTGCATATGAAACATCGGTTCTCGGTCCTAGCTTTGTTTGGCTTAACCTTCTTGCCCTTGCCCTTGCCCTTGCCTTTCTTGGGTGCACTCTGGATGGCCTGAACTGGTCCTTTTCCCTTGCTGGTGCTAGCATGCCCATTCTTCTTTTTCACCCCTCCGTCTTTCACCATCAAGACATCCTTTGTCTTGTTCTTGTTCCCCATATTTAATTCAGCTGTCTTAAGCATGGAGTGCAATTCTGCTATTGTTTTCTCCATGTTGTTCATGTTATAGTTGACTACGAAGGGTCTGTAGTCTTCTGACAGTGAATTGAGTATGGTGTCAGTTGCTAGCTGCAACGGAACAGGATGACCAAGCTTCTCCAGATGATCTAAGTGCCGTTTCATTTTCATGACATGGTCACTTACTGATGTCCCTTTGACCATCTTGCACTCATTGAATGCTTTGGTGGCATCGTAACGCTCTGTACGAGCCTGAGTCTGAAACATGTCCCTCAGCTGGCGGATCATGTCGTAAGCATTCGTATTTATGAGCCCTGCTTGCAGATCTGGGCTCATAGTTGCTAACATCAGACAGGCGACATCAAGGAGATCATCCGAGTGCTTCTTGTGGGCATTTCTGGCAGCGGCCGGAGCGTTTGCCGGAGGTGCCTCCCCAAGTGGTTCTTCAAGCACATACCACTTCCTCTCATGTCTGAGCACAATCATCAGATTGCGCTCCCAGTCGAGAAAGTTAGAGCCGGTCAACTTATCCTTCTCTAGGATAGAGCGGAGGGAAAGATTGTTAGTGCTGGTAACAGTGCTTGCCATCTACACAAAATAAAACTTTTGGTCTTAGCAACTGTAAATAGACTAATTTCCAATAAAATATCAATAAACCCTTAAATGATCAATTTATTGGACTAGGATCCTTATTTCATACGTCCTGATGTGCGTAATGTTCTTGCTCCACCAGACCCGTATTTATTTCGGTAGGTAAGGACTTTTACCAATCATGTCTAACTGACATGACTCCTAGATCTTTTCGGGACCATGGCAACTGCATGTTTTTGGTCCCTCTTAGTGCTTTTTGGCCCGGTACCACCCGGTGAACTTTACAGTACCAAAACAGATCTCACCATTTTGGGACCTGATCACTATACTCTGGCCGGTACCACCCGGAGATAATTCGCAGAGTTATGTAACCCCTTTAGCTTCAGTTTGAACACAGACGTTGAATGTGTGATCACTTACAACGCCTATGTACTTTACGCCGAAGGTGCCCCTAGATGGGTTGCACTATTGATCTATGATTTTCGGGGTTTTGGAAAAAAAACTTTATTTCCAGGATTTTGAAAAACTGATTATTTATAAAGGCTACTAACTGTTTGAAACATACATGTAATTTTAAAACCAACTGTTTTTAAAAATTACTCGCTAATTAAAACTAACTGTTTTAATAGCATACATAGTTGATTAAAACTAACTGTTTTTGTCAACTTTGCCTTTTATAAAATAATCGTCCACTGATTGTTATAAAGAGCAATTGATATTCTAAACTAACTGTTTTAAATATTCATGTTATTTTAAACCAACTGTTTAAAATATCGGCTAATTGAAATCAACAGATTTAAAGTGTACTGGTTGATTGAAACTACCTGTTTCAATAACCTTTTTCGTCTGACAAAAGCTAACTGTTCTGCCAACTTTGCTCTTTTAATACACTAGGTTTTATTAAAAAGCTTCACTTTAAAGGTTTTCGATTGAAAAGTTAATAAAACCTAATTTCTTCTTGTTTTAAAATTTTTTTAAAACATATCTAATAAACTAACAGTTATTAGCATCAACTACGTAGTTAATCATGCACACAGATAATTATAACAACTACGCAATTGTAAAACAGACAATTATAGGATTTGCCAATTTTGTTCCTAGGGACCAATAGTGACCTAGTTTTTCTACAACTTTAAAACTTCGCGTAGCTCCCACTGGCTTCGCCATGCTTGTTAGTATTCTGGTAAGATGAAGAATCTCAATAGCTCCCACTGGCCTCGTCATCCCAAAAGAAAGGAAAAATTCTATCCTAGGGTCATTATTACATAAGGGGTTGTAAATGGCACGCAGGCCTCCCCGTGGATATGTCAAGGGTCTAGGTTGGCAAATACTATAAGAGATATATACAAACTCAAACTGAGATGCATATATAAAACTCAAGCAATCACGCAATTATGTGTATATATGCAACAAAAACAATATTGTAATCACGAGTAACAAACTGGATTCGTCAAAATCATCTTGTCTCAATTATTGTAAAACTTAGTTTTAAATTGATTCATAAAACAACTGTTTTATAAATCAAAACTAAAATTAGTTTTGTTACCTTTTAAAAGTTCCTTTTATCCAAAATATCAAACCGGATTTTTCAAACAAAATATTATTTTTTTTTTTAAAAAAGTGTAAACTTTAAAATTGTATCGTGTTTGACTTGCTGGTCAAGACATAATACCAAATTTGTTTGACCAGGCTGGTTAAAATAACTGGTTTGATGAAACATTATAAAAGATTAATTCGGATAAAAAAAACAAAACTGAAAAACCCTTCTTGGGCCATAACTTGGTCCAAAGGACTTGGGCCTTTGGGTCTGATAACGCAACTAGGCCCAAAAACGGAAAACCCTAGGTACAATCCATGGTCAAGAATTAACGTCTACCACCACGCTGGTGGCCGTTGCGTAATTATTATCATTGATCGGTAACGATAGTAACGCTACTACCGTCACCAATCGACCTATTCGATCGCCACCATTCGTTGCAGCCACCATCCACCACCGCGTGAGCGGTCTCCGGTGGTTGTGGTTTGGCCGCGTCACGTCCCATTATCAGAACCGCCGGCCACCACCATACTGGTGGTTCGGTCCTTGGCGTCAACCGTGGTTCGATATGGATTCGGCCACCACCACCGATCGGGTGGCGTGGCCTACGGCCATTGTTAAACACCACCATCCACCACCACGATCGTGGCTTCTGGTGGTGGCGTTTTGGATTCGTTTCCGGCCGGCGATTAAAATTATCACCGCCATTACTCGGCGATTAACCATCGCCTTGGCGTGGCCTTAGGGCAGCCGGCGGATGGTTCGGTTTAGCCATCATATCGATCGGCAGCATTGGTTGCCGCCACCGTCGATCGCCACCGCTTGGCGCGGCCGTAAAGCAGCCAGCGGTGGTTCGTGGTCATCGTGAGACGTCGCCACCACCACGCTGGTGGTGCTAGCCGCGATCGAGCCACGTGATACGGTCGTCACCGTCGTCCGACCATTGCCACGGTTCATCGATAGGCCGCCGGCGATTAACAGACCACCGCCATCCACCGCTGCTTATCGCAGCTTCTGGTGGTTGCGGTTTTGTCGCCTTCCCACCGATCTGGTGGTGTTTCACCCACGGCCACCACCATACCACCACGACCGCCGATCTGGGGTGCGGTTTGGTGGTCGTCCTAAACAGCCAACGCCACCGTCAGCCACCGTTACCACCGAATTGGTGGTTCATGATACCGCTACCACCGCCTGGTGGTTGTGGTTTTGGGTTATGCGCCGCCGCATCCACCACCGTCTGGGTGGTTGCGGTTTGTTGGTTCTATGCGCGAGGGACCGGTGCCACCACCACCAACTGTGGTGCGGCCCGGTTGTTGTTCCGGTGACGTTTGGATCGGTCCTCCACCGCACATGGTGGTGTGACCATGGTGATGTTGATTAGGGTTTTTGAAACGATAAACAAGGTTTTTATAAAACATATAAAGATCAGTTTTTTGCAAGAAACAATTTAATTTTAACGGATCATGCATATACAGATAAACTGATAAAAACTAAACGATTTAACAATGGCTCTGATACCACTGTTGGGTTTTTGTGGGTATCCTAGGATCAAACTGATCCGAGGATTATCTCAGATCTATCAAAACCTCGCTGGTTCGATATATCTCGTAGGTTTAAAACAAACTGTTGAAACCCACGTGATCAGAAACACGCTGTTTCTGATCTAATCATGCGGAAGCGATAAAAGCTAAAAACCCATAAAAGCCTAATGATCTTAATCGTTTGTATCTCTAAACCTAAAGGATTAGGTTAGATTATTTTACCTGGATTGCTTGATGATAGTCCACCGGTGATCGACCAACGAACGTTCCTCTAGCAGAACTATGAAACCCGAACAACAAAAATTCGACCCGAAAGGGGGGGGGGTGTGTGTGCGCCGGTTTTGAGAGAGAGGAGGAGGAGACAGAAAACTGATTTTTCAACTGAAAAAGGCTTAATGTTTCTTAACCTATAGGCCTTTATTTATATGGGAAAAATACAACAGTTTGAATGAGATTCAGCTTCCATATTATAATTATCTCAAATTCATTCCTTTTATAAACTGGAAAAGAATTTGCCTATGATAATTATAATTTATATATATTTATCTAATATATATAAAGTCTTTATTAATTAACTATTATATATTTATTTATCTAATAAATATACAATATTCTAATTAATTAATAATCCTCCAACTTTGATAATTCTTACTGAAATTACCCAATAGATTTATAATACACTATTATAAATCCTAACTCTCCATTTCGGGGTTTCATCTTACTTGTTCGACTTATAGGTCCTCACAGGTGTGACCCTCAAGTGT
Organism: Centaurea solstitialis; assembly: GCA_030169165.1. Lineage (NCBI taxonomy): Eukaryota > Viridiplantae > Streptophyta > Magnoliopsida > Asterales > Asteraceae > Centaurea > Centaurea solstitialis. Next base: position 53,902,460 of record CM058040.1, read on the forward strand.
CTTGTAACATTGGATGTATAATCACTTGGTTTGTCAACTCTGCACATAATTCCTAACAGTTCTCACGTTCACAACCAAAAAGTGGTTCATATTTGAACTTGCCCCTATATATATATATATATATATATATATATATATGGACTTCAAAATACATGAAATCTTTATGACTTCTAACTAATATAGTAATACACTTTCGAGCGGAAACTGTGTTGTGCTTGTTGTAAGACCATCCACTGTCGACCCACTACAACCCACACTACCCAACTGCCACTTCAGTGTCACATCAGCTTTCCACTATTTTACCCAAAACTACCCAATCCATCCACTGTCGACCCACTCAAACCAACGGGGAGCTACCCGCTCACACCCACGGTGACGGTGGTGTTCACCAAGGTACCCATTAGGTACCAACTACCCGAGTACTACTCATTGAAGCCACAACGGATGGCCTAATGATTTCCGTAGTCCAATATGCAAAAACACCATTCGCACAGTTCCTTATCAAACGGTGACACCAAATCAAGTTGGACCTAAAACCTCTATCTTTTCAGGTTGTTAGTTATTTAATTATACACAATGAACCAATATGATCCATAAAAAATGATCTTTTATAGTTATATTATTTTGGTCTGGTGGAAACCAAAAAAAAAAAAAAATTTCCATCACTTTCAGTCTACGTCCAAGGTGACCAAAGACCTACCACGATTATGGATTCTAATATTTTCCAAATAACAAAATATTAAAACACACAAGAATTAAACTCATGAACAACTTAATGTTATGCATTTAATTAAAATATTATCAACGATTGACCAAATGGGTGCTTTTAAAAAAACATATTTACCAAATAGGTGTTGTTTTAAACATATTTACCATTTAGGTGTAGTTTTCTATTTAATGGGTTTTTAACGCCTTTTTCCTTCTTTTCTTTACTATTTTTTATTATTTTTTGCTGCTGATTTTTTTTAAGTTTTTTTAAAGATCATATAAATAAAAGCTTATGTACGGTTAAGTAAAAAAATATATAAAACAATACTATATTTCTGAAAAAAATTATATAAAAAAAACCGTTCAAAAACCCGAACATTAAAAATGGTATAAAAATAGTGTGGAGTTTGGGTTCAGTTTTGGGTTGGCATTTTCAAAATCAAACCTACCGAAAAACCCGAACATTTTAAATATGTTTTTATTAATGTGGGTATTAATATATACTATTAATATGTTCCGAAAAAAATATATTTGTTAGGGCCAAATTGTCCTAATTAGTGAAAGTTTTATAAAGAAAGCTTTGAGAAGTATTATTTTGTAGTTAGCTAGTAATTGTAGCTAATGGGCTTGGGCTTGATGTAATTAGGCCCTATATGTAAAGGATTTAGGTTTGGGAAGAGATGAGTGAGAAGTCATTCAATGAGAGTCTAGTAAGGTGAAGTGTGTGTTTTTCTTGTAACTCATGAGAGCTCTCTAATAATACAACAACATTTCTTTTCTTCACTTGATTTCTTGTTGAATCCTCTTATTGTTTGATTATTTAGGACCAACAAATGGTATCAGAGCCAAACAAATCATCAGATTTGTTTGTTCCTATGGAATCATTCAAAGAGGATTTTTTTTTTTGGGTTTTGAAGCTTTGTTCTTGAAGAAAGTTTGAATCTAAATTTTTGTGGTTTGGATCTTGATGGAGATGATGAATAATGGGTGTTTGGGTTATGATTTGAAGCAACTTTAGGCTTGATTTGATGTATTTTACAAGTTGCTTCTTCGTTTTTTTGGATCTGAAATGGATTTTGGGTTTGAATATTCAAGTTTCCCGACCCGAAAAACTCGAATCTTCAAGTTTCCCGACTCGGAAAACTCGAATCTTCAAGTTTCCCGACTTGGAAAACTCATATTTCCCGAATCGGTAAAAAAAAATCTCTGTTCGGGAATCATCTTCAGATACGCTTTCAAGATTATATGGTCAATCGGGCTTATGATTGGTCACTTTCCGCTGCGCTCTAGACCCACCCAGATTCAGATACATGTGACGCTTCAAAATCCCTACACTTAATTAGCCTTCTCTCTTTCCCAATTGGTTCGTAACGATCACCTTAGCCCGGTTTTAGCCCAATTCAGTTTTCAACCATGAAAATTGAATTTCTCTCGTATCCCCAGCTGTTCCATATTCTTTGAAGACATGTCTGATTTGTAACAATTTCAGAACGACGGTGATCGGATTCTTTATTTGGTTAGATTACTCAGAAGGCTGACGCTCTGTAACTATTATTCTAGAGTTTTATTAGATGGAATTATTCCTCCTGGGTGTGCGAGTTGAATTTTTCCTTTGGATGCCAGCTTCGGTGAATGGTACTATTGTTATGTGCTCAATTTCTAACCATTTCACTGTCGTGGAGGTTCAGTTGCGATTTAGAATTTTGAGTGACGGTCGTCATCCATCTAACTAAGAAGACCGGATCTTGATCTGATTACTTGACATTTTGGAAGATTTCAGGAAATCGACTATTTTCTGAGCAGTAGAGAGATCAAAGCAGAGTATCTCGTTTAGCATCTACTTCTAGTTTTTCATTCCATACGGTGTTTCGGTGATCCAAGCTTCTGTGTCTCCCAAATTGTGAGATTATCAGATTTAGAGCTCTTTTGCTGAATTCCTACTCAACACGCGGTTAAAGACATATCCTTTATTTTTCTTGTTGATTTGCACTGTAACTCACACATGCATCTATCCCTTTGTTTTTCTTTGAGATCTACATAGTTGGATGAATCAACATGCTCTGGTGCAAGCTGTTGTATTCTGCGATTATCAGACGTGTCGAGTTATTTACAGGTTGAGCTGTATTTTGTGCAATCAGTCACAGTTATTGTACATCGGATCTGGTCTTTTAGTTGAAACTGAAGATAAAGAGCTACAATCGAGGGGGAGCTTGGAGATCAAAATGTAGCCGAACGTCACTAAAGTTTTCTGACGAAAGCAAAGGGGAGAAGATCAGAGATGCTTCCCTTATAAAACATTAGGAGGAGATTGTTTGGACCAAATTGTCCTAATTAGTAAAATTTTTATAAAGAAAGATTTGAGAAGCATTATTTTGTAGTTAGCTAGTAATTGTAGCTAATGGGCTTGGGCATGGGCTTGGGCTTGATGTAATTAGGCCCTATATATAAAGGGTTTAGGTTTGGGAAGAGATGAGTGAGAAGTCATGTAGGTTCCAAATCAATCAATCAAGAACACTATAATCTATGTGGTGTAAGCAATAAGTACATGATCCAAGATAGATTTTGCATTCAAAGATTGTGAGAGAAAAGTAACCAAGTACAAAATGAGAAATCAACACTATTTATACTAAACTCTAATGGACTAGGCTTTTCAAAATAGATGGGCCCTAAACAATGGGCCTCAACTACAATTTACATAAAAGGAAACAAGGTTTAAGCAATTATAAAATTGACACAACTAACTAGATTTCTAACAATTTCCCCCTTTGTGTCAATTTCTTCGCTTCTGATGATGGCTCGATGACTTCTTCTTTGAAGCTTTAGTCTCTTTGGGCTTCTTTGACGATCCTTCACTTCTCCGTGATGATGGTGGCGGCGGTGGTCTCTCCTCAAGCCTTTTGACCGGTCCCTCTATCTTCCGTAGAACACAATAGGATTCGAGGCGTCGTAAAGCAATGCGATGTTCTAGACGATGCTCGATGATCTGGAAAACCTCGTCTATCAAGATGGAGGGATTTATCCAGTGCTTAGTCTTCAACACCTCAAGCTCAAGCCTCTTCTTTTTGGTAGCCAACCCTTTGTTGATGATGTGCAGAGTCCCATCACTGTACTTGTGGACCTCATCGCATCGCATAAACTTCTTCTATTCCTTCTGATTCTGGTACACTACCCCAAGAGCCGGTTTCTCGAGGACTTTGTAGAGAGGATAGCGATCGATGTTTGGAAGGTCTTGATTTGGCGGTGAAAGGTTGATAGTGTTATGATGACTCTCTAAACCAATCTGAAAGTCGTGAATCTCTGAGTTCCTCCGGTTCCTTTCGATAAAGCGCTTAACAGCTTCTAGTCCTTTGACTGTCTCCTAAGGTCGGGTTGTAAGCGTCTTTAAGTCAGTGTATAATGTGTCTATGTCATCAATATGCACATTATCGAAGTCGGCTTCGGTGAATGTGTACTCCCCGTTTCTCTTTCGGATGACAGTACAGACTGAGAACCATAAGCCCTGGAAGCATACGGATGAAACCTCACTGAGTCGAATGATCGGGTTATCATAGAAGAACACATTTGCTTTGGGTTTGGCTTGGGTATCCACCCAATAGAGATACTTGGTCTGCTTTTGTGGCGGCAGTTTGGTGATGTCATAGTACTCCTCTAGAGACAAGTTCTCCACATTGTCAGTGAATATGGATCTATGAATATCCTCAAGGTAACTGCCACGCCTTCTCTCTATCCCACTTGACTGTTTTTAGCTGCTCCACATACTTTCTGTGATTTGAAGGCGCACCCTTCTCCCTAGTATAGATCACCTTGGGAGGTGATACCGATGGTTGCCTCCATTGACCATGAATCGGTCGCTGAGGGCCATGAGTCACAGGGTTGATTAGAGCACGGCATATGTTGGTACGAGGAGCTTTGACTAGTGGAGAGGGAGTGCGAGAAGGTGAATCATCCTGAACTGGAGATGGAGAGCGAGGCGGTACCCTTGGCTGAGGACGTCTATATGTAGGAGACGGCGTAAGAGGAAGAGGAGACCGAGGTGGCAAAGGCATATCACATGTAGGTGGTGGAGATGGTGATGGAGAGTAATGTGGAGACATAGGGGGTGAAGACTCAGAACTGTACATCTCCATACCCGGAAGTGACTGATGTGGTACCAGAAGTGGAGAGTCAGAACTATAGCTCTTCATGCATGACTCATAATCATCTGAAGGATCATCATCTGTAGCGGCTACGCGGTCAGGGTGAGAGATTTCCGGGTTGACAAAAATGACAATCTCTCGACCCTCCGCTGAATCTGCCGTCGGATTCTGACCAGGCTGAGAATGAGATACATCGGCACCGGTCCCCATATGAGTACCGGAAGATGTGCCTGTCAGAACTGAGGAGCCAAGCCGAGCCCTCTTGATGATTTCCCCCCACGGCGATCGGGGTCATCTCAGTCGTCGTTTCTGCACTTTGGTGGCTCGGCTGTCGCACGGTAAGTAGTCTCAAGGGCTCGGATCTGAGTCTGCATGTCTGAAATAGAGCCCTTGATCTCATCTAAATCTTCCGTCTTCAGGGCATCAAGCTTCCCTTCTCTGGATAGATGAGACTACCTCTTGAGAAGAGGAGGTAGCCGGCTCGGGACGGCTCGCGGGAAGTGATGGATCGGTGAAACGCTTCAAGTACCTCAGAAGATTGACCTCATGTTCATTGGGATCACTCCGGGACAGTAAGGATGCCATAAGAAGGTCCCGTAACTCATCGGTAGAGGAAACGGGAGCGGTGGATCTCGGAGGTGGGGATAGTGAACGGGGAGGTGGTGTTGGATCTCGCTCAGGCTCAGTCACCTTCCCTTTGCCCTTTAGCCGCGCCTCATGTGCCATAAACTTAGCTTCAAACTCCTCACGGACAGCCTTTACGACGCTGTCCACCAAATCCTTGACAACAAATGTCGGGTAAATAACACCGGTGTCACATAGACGATCCGTTTGCACAACCGCTGAGTCAAAACGGTGTGGCCTATGTTCACGGTTGGCGTGATGATAGCCGTGGTAGGTCTTCCCTCCGGTCCTCGTGAAAGGCCCATCGTGGACACCACTCTCGGGGTTCCGGTCACGTCACTATGAATCGTGACTGGTGGAGCTGAGACTGCGTCACATAGACTGGTAGTATGTGTATCGGGCACTAGACTCTGGTGCACATGAAGGAAGGGTGGGGATCAGGGCAGGGATCCTCTTGTTTCAATATCATCACCCTCCAAGTGAGGGCTTGATAGCCGTTGTGCTTTATCCCTGTGGAATGAAACACCCACCTTTTGAGAGATGGATGAGTGGCTAGGTGTGGCGTGCAATTGCACCTTTTGGTGGGAGGTGTCTTCTTCAATACCCGTACTCAACACATGTGTACGGGTATCAGATGTGGCTGCCCGGCGTTTACCTAAGGATAGGCAAGGACCGGTTAAAACCTTTGGTCCAGACTCCCACTCATCATTTCTTTCACTTCCCTCACTCAGCTCACTATCATAACTATCTTCGACTGTTTTGTCTCCCTCAAACCTTATTTCAACCTCACCGGAGTATTCAGACTCAGAATAATAATCCACCAAAGAAAAGGTTGTGTTGTTACCCAGTATGGGTAGGAAAGGTTGAGAAGGGACTGCTCCGGTCTGATCATCGTCACCGCCTAAGTTACCGCCGTCATCTCCCCCCGACTCCTCATCCTCACACCCTTGGTCATCACCCCCAGATGAATGACCACTCTCATAACCCTCACTTTCTTGTCTAGGGGATACCTCCGGGGTGCCAGCCTCCGGCTTTGGAGGGCCTGGTAGAGAAAGTGATTCTAAGTATGCTCGCACAACTGGTGAACGATGATCAGCAGCATCAAGTAGTTCTTGGGGAATCTTCATAGGAACAATATGTTTCTGATTGGCAGTATTATCAACCAGTTTCGTCATAGACCAGGTAGGAAATATTGGAAGCGCCTTCCGTGGAACAAGATCGTTCTTGTCTAAGATATGAGATATGATAAGTGCCAAGAATCAGGGATACGGAATGAAATTTCTGGCCTTTGATGTTGTCTTGTCTGTGATCACGGATAAAAATTCCTTCCAAAGAAAGTACTGATAGTCGGTGTCGGGGTTGTTGGTGGCACAACCAAGAAAGATATGCTTTAGTTCTTTGCTGCATTGATCTGTTCCTTTGGTGCGAGAGGAAAGACACTTGTTGAGGATGGCGAATAGAGTGGACCAAACACCTGCGATATGCTTGCGTTTGAACGTTCCAAGACTAGGGAGGTCTTCATCATATCCGAGAGTAAAGATGGCCTCGTACAGTTCTTCATCAGACAGGTGATATGTCTCAGGGTTGCCAACGGGTACTTGTAGGATGCGACAGAATCGGGATGGAGTGAGTTTGTACTTAAGGGATTCGACCCTGCATTTGAAGTGCTCAGATTTGGAAGATGTACCCATAACAAATTCCATGGAGTCATAGAATTGTTGTAGGTAAACTTCCGGGATATCTACATGTCGGGTGAGAAGTGGGGTAAGTGGGTGGTTTCGAAGGATTTTAATTATGATTGGGTTTGAGGTTGAGAAGTGATCGAGGTCAAGGTAGTGGTTATTTTGGGTGCAAGGAAGGTAGTCGTCATAGGGAAAGATGCTATCAGATATTTCCTTCTGTTGAGGTGAAAGTGTATGGTAAGTGATGGTTTGGGGTTGAGCGTCATTAGACTGACGATGAGCTGAAGAGCTTGGATTCACCATTGTACCTGAAAAATAAGAGGTTAGTATTGAGGTAAAGGCATAATTGAGATATAAGACGCACATCATTGAGATGTGTTATTGTGTACTAAATCAAAAGATTTGGTAAAGAATAACACAACTCATTGAGCGTGAATAGTTCTCAAGTAGTGAAAATCCAAAAACCATCAACAATCTTACCAACCCGAGATGGTGAACACTTAGGATATTTTGGATGAGGTGGTATCATGACATGGTGAACCAAGTAATTAATCATAACAATTAAGACCAATGGAACACGCATAATAGATATTCAAGCAAAGGTGAAACATGATGAATCAAGTAATCCAAGCATACATGAACCATGTATCAATAACAATTATAGACAAGACCAGGCATGCATACAAGACTTTCTTGAAAACAGAACCCGAAGCAATCTCACAAATACTCATATCCACGTAATTCTGAAACAAGCATAATCAAGCAATCCTTAGATTTAAAAAAAAACAAGGTGTTGCATGAAAACCTTTAAAAGAAAAAACACACAGGTGTGTTTCTAAAAATGTGAAACACTTAGAACGTGAATGCTCACACTGAGTCGGGTTCACACTTAACCAAAAACATGAAGAAAAACAAAAAAAAAAAAACAACAAAGGAAACAAAAAAAAATGGAATAAAAAATAAGAAAAAAAAGAAAGAAGAAAAAAAACAATCAGATGAAAGGGCTCGGTCAGCAAATGGAACCTCGGTTAGAGGCTTGCATGCCAGTTAGAGCTTCGGTCAGATGGAAGGTGGCCGGTCAGCGGCTCGGTCAGCACCTCTGACCGAGTGCTGACCGAGTGAAAAGGGAGCAGGTGGGCTGATGTGTGTGACTTGCGTGTGTTTTGCGCGTAGTGTGTGTGTCTGTGTTTTTGTGTGTGTAGCGTGTGTTAGACGTGTGTGTGCGTGTGTAAAGCGTGTGTTTGTGTGTGTGTGGCATATGTTTGAGTGTGGAGAGGTGAAAGGCTGATAATCTGCCACGGTTTCTTTCTTTTCCCAAGAACCAGGATATTAAATCCTGACACACAGCAAACAAAACAAAAAAAAGAGAAGAAATTGAGGGGGAAACGGTCTCACACCCAAACACGGCCTCCGGTCGCCGGCCACCGTCCGGTCCGGTCGCCGGCCACCGGTTCACGACAGTTACGACGGCGGTTCGGTCACCAAGAAAACTACAACGCCTGTCCACACACAAAGGTTCGGTGGAGGTTTTTTGTCGAGGGTGGATCGGTCGCCGGTTAACAATGCCGGTCCGATCTGTGTTCCATCAGATCCGGTTTCATCAGATCCGGCTTTCACATCAGTTCCGTTTGACAGGTTACAGGTGGTCCGGTCGCCGGACGTTTTCTCCGGTCCGGTCGCCGGAAAAACATCCGGTCGCAAGGTTGGAGTTACAGATCCGATCCAGATGGTCACAAGGTGGGTATTCGGTGTTTGTGGTTTGCTCGAGATTCGGTCTTTGGCGAAAGATCCGGTCCGGTCGCCGGCGAGATTTCGGCCCGGTCGCCGGCGACGACAACAGATCCGGTCATTGTAGGTTCGGTCATCAAGGCTCTGGTTTGGTTTTGATTGAGGACAAGGATTCGATGGGTGGTTTTGGTTGAATTCGGTTGGATGGAGGTTGATCAGAACCACAGTCCAGTCAGGTTCGATTTCTCCGGTCCGGTCGCCGGTAGCAGCTCCGGTCTGGTCACCGGAAAAAGATCCGGTCTGGTCGAGAGATGGCGATTTCGGGTTGAACAAGAAACAAAACGTCAGGAGAGATGTTGATCACCGGTCCGGTCGCCGGAAGAAATAAGATGACACCCAAAATAAAACCAAAATAAACCAAAATAAAAAACAAAGTAAAAAATTTAAAACCAGGGTAGAAACAAACCTGATTTTCTTAAACAAACAAAGAAAAAGAAACCATTTTATTTAAACCAAAAAATTATTATGAACAAAATTTACCAATTTAAAGACCATAACTCATTCAAGACTTATAAGATGTGATAATAGGAACACCACAAAAACATTTTTGACTAAGATTTTCAAATTGAGATGGATCAAAAAGTGGTTTCTTGGTGCCTTTGATGAAGAACATTTTGATACCTTCAAGAACTCATCAATGGAGTACAACCACATAAGCACACAAAAAAATCATTAAATCACACATAATACATATGAAATGAAAGCTCTTGATGCGATTTACATCTTTAATAAACACATGTAGCACAAACAACCAACCCAAATCACTCAAAACCCAAAAAATTTAAGGTTGGGGTTTTTGATAAACCCTTGAAATTTTCAAAAATGGGTTTTCAAAATCTAGTTTAGATGAGAAGGAGATATGCAATAAAATGATTAAACTAGATGGAGAATGATAGATCTTACCCTGAAGGATGAATCCTTTGAAGTTTGGAAGAACTTGATGGTAAAAAAATGGGGTAAAAATTTGGGGGAAAAGTTTGGAGAAGATGAAGTTGGAAAGAGAAGAAGAAATGTAGGATAAAGACAAAAGAAAAAAAATCAGATTTTCTTAATTTTTTTTCTTTCAAGATTAACACATTAAGATAAGAAAATAAAATAAAAATTTTAAAAATTATATACATATAAAAAGGGAATAGAAAACTTACCTGGGGTGCTTACCTGTTCCCCACTCAGATCAGCCGGGGCAGACAACGTTCCCCCTCGGAACAGGCATGGGGAGGGAACGTTCCCCCTTGATACATGCACACTCATGGCAAAATATTAGGAACACAGACAAGTATAGGAAAGAGATAGATACAGAAACTAGAACGATAAAACCTAATCTATCAGCAACTTAGTCCAAGACAACAATGACACAGTGGTCCTGAGGGACTGAACACTGAGTCATGGTTCTGAGGGACTGAGTAGTTGAGAAATGATCATTCTTGAGGATCATACATGCCAAGCTTGGAGATTAGGAAAATAAACCGTTTCTCATCCAAAGGCTTGGTGAAAAGATCCGCAAGTTGATACTCGGTTTTGACAAAGTAAAGTTCAATCGTACCTCTCTCTACATGGTCCTTGATGAAGTGATACCTCATATCAATATGCTTAGTGCGAGTGTGTTAGATTGGATTGCATGTGATAGCTATGGCGCTTTTGGAGTCGCATTAGATAGGTATATAGTTAAAATTGTAGCCATAATCTCTAAGTCGGGTTCTCATCCACAACACTTGTGAGCAGCAGCTGGCAGCAGCGACATACTCCGCCTCGGCTGTGGACGTGGAAACACAATGTTGTTTCTTTGAGCCCCAGCTGACTAGCTTATCACCCAAAAACTGGACATGGCCTGAAGTACTTTTCCAGTCCAGTTGACAACCTCCATGGTTCGCATCCGAGAATGCGACAAGCTCAAATCCAGACTCCTTTGGGTACCACAACCCAAGGTTGGGTGTGACTTTCAGGTACCGGAGGATGCGTTTGACAGCCAGCATGTGTGATTCCTTTGGGTTTGCCTGAAAACGAGCACAAAAGCAAGTAGCGAACATAATATCTGGCCTACTAGCAGTCAGATATAACAAAGAACCAATGATGGCTCTATAAGTCTTTTGATCAACAGGCTTCCCTTTTGGGTCAGCCCCGATCAAAGTGCCCGAGGCCATGGGAGTTTTAGCAACGGAAGATTTGTCCATGTGAAAACGTTTTAAAAGATCACCGATGTATTTCGATTGATTAATCAAAATGCCATCAGGTTTTTGTAGAACTTGAAGTCTTAAAAAGAAGGACAACTCCCGGAGCATACTCATCTCAAACCTGGTGGTCATGAGATCACTGAACCAAGTGCACATATCTGAGTTAGTAGAACCGAATATGATGTCGTCGACATAAATTTGAACTAACAAGATATCATTACCTTCGGTCTTGATGAAAAGAGTAGGATCGATTTTACCTTTGTAGAAACCATTATCTAGTAGCGCATTGGAGAGGTGATCATACCAGGCACGGGGAGCTTGCTTCAACCCTTAGAGAGCCTTGTCTAGGATGTAGACATGATTAGGCTTGGTACGATCAACAAAGCCTTCAGGTTGAGAGACATAAACTTCTTTTTTCAGTTCGCCGTTGAGAAATGCAGTTTTCACGTCCATCTGGTAGACAGTGAAGTTCTTGTGAGCGGCGTAGGCTATAGAGATCCGAATGGCCTCAAGTCTGGCCACCGGTGTGAATGTCTCGTCATAATCAACTCCCGTTTGTTGTTTGTATCCCTTGGCTACTAGACGAGCTTTGTTTTTTGTTATAATTGTTGGGATTTTCTGCAATCCTCGTATCAAACTGACACGAGAAAAACTGTGATCTCAAACCTAACTGGATTGAGATACACGATAAAACCATGTGAAACAAACTGTTCCAAAAGGTTTAAACAATCAAACCTAACTGGTTTGATTAAGCGGAAGCGATAAGGATTAAAATCCCGAAAAATCACAGATCTTATTCGTTTATTCTACCACAATTAATATATCTAATGGTTTAGAATATTACCTCGGAAGCTTGAGTTAGATCCACCCGTGATGAGCAAACGGAATTCCTTCTAGTTGAAAATAACCCCCGAACGATCACGAACAAAACGGTACGTGAAGAACACGATCGAATAAAACAAGAAACCGAATCTGGTTTCGGGTTTATGACGAAATCGATGGAGAGAGAGAATAGAGAGAGAGGGAGAGGTTTCTTGGTGAGAAATTTTCTAACCAGTTCAATGAATAAACTGATAGCCTAGTATCTCTATTTATATGAAAACCTTCCATATATTAGATAGCTACCATATTCTTTCTTTCTCCCTAAGAAAGAATAATTACCATAATTATCTTATTCTTTCTTTTTCCCTAAGAAAGAATATTTACTATAATTATATCTTACATATAATTATTTCTAGATAATTATAAAACTTAATTAATTAACCTTTTATATATTTATTCAACTAATAAATATATAACTGTAATTAATTATCAGAAACCTTTTACTTTGGGTTTTTACAGAAAATACCCAACTGTTTTATAATTTACTATTATAAAACCAAACTCTCCAAACTGGGGTTAATATACTATCCGAATTACAGACCCTCACAAGTGTGACCCTCAAGTGTCTTATAACGTTGGATGTGCGATCAAACGGTTTGTCAGCTTTTGCACATAATTACTAACAGACTCCCACTTGTGCAAGTTGGCAACACCAGATTGATGACACGGACCTAAGGAGGCCCCTAGACAGGCACTTAGGCTAACCAGGTTATAAGCACTCTTATACCCAGGTAGGTGATAAAACGTCCCTTAAAGGAAACAAACATTTATGAAACACACTGTTCATAAATCGGGTATAACTAGGCTTTTCCTTTTGCATCACGATATTTCATCTATGAGTATGAGCATGGATACAGTCAACTCTGAATACTCATGATTATGTTTCTCGACTATCCGACGTCTACTGATTGGTAAACGACAAAGAACAAATCAGTTCGTTTGGGCACGGCCGTGCGCTTCATCAGTCTTTTCAGTCAGTCAAGGGGCCCGGAAATATCTCTCTTCGTAGAAGAGGTGCAAATCCCATCTTGCATATCTGCATTTGTCACCACGGCTTCCGCTGAATCTAGTTACGCCCCGTATGACCACCCTGTTACGGCGTGATGTTAGAACGTACTAAGTATCCAACGGTCCTCGTAATGCCAAACCAAATACCTCAGGTGCTAAGGACAACCTCTGGGAGTTTTACTCATGACTAAATCCATGGAGTAATCTCAACCGGCGAATCACATCCGATATTCGCTGCTCTATCGAATATCCGTGTAGTTTTTGGTCTACATCACTTGTAGCTGTTATTCAACATCTGATCATAACTACCCAAAAACTCCACGATGACTTTATAGCCCTATCAGGTTCCCACCTTGATAAGTTGTCACGGATAATTTCAAATAAAAACTGAAACTAGTTTTTATTCCCGGATTAAAAACATGCTAAGTGTAAAAGTTACAAAGAAACTAATTTCGTATAGTCCTCCATATTCCACTCTGTAATAATAACGAAATTAATAGCATTTCTAAGTTACTTTTATAGTGTCTATTCAACGAATACTAAATACTGATTTAAACGAAGTATCACCCTTCTTCAGTTTAAACCCTTTGATTAGTGTTTACCATACTAATCAAAGAAATAACCAAAATAGTACAAGTTTAGTATCAACTGATACTTTCTACTTGATTATGCTAATTTTGTTCTTGCAAACACCCTTAAAACAAAATTAGACTTTCACCATATTCCCTGAACCTGGAGATACTGGAATAACTCCTGGTTTCCTTGAATATGAAACATCAAACTGCAACTTCCCTTAGTTGTTGTGTAGATGAATGATTTCTACCTGAAATCAAACAAAATTTCCATTTACCAAACTGGTAAATCCAGGAAATTTATTCTAGTGTTTTATAACACTTTGGAGTCCAAAAAGATACTTGATTCCAACACACTTTAATTATTGATTAAAGTCAATTATGACTTTATACTGTCTCAAAATTTGAAACTATTTATCTATCCTTTTTAACTAAAAGGTAGATCTTATATCTTATGAATTTATATCCTACCTGTATTATAATTCCGAGATATATCAAATCAATAATTAATATATACATACAGACATATATACCTATATATATATATATCTTTTATTCTTTATCACAGAACTGGATATAGAATAAACTGGGCTCCCACTAACCTCTATGAAAACTGACCATTACTTAAAATTAACTATTGACATTAGTCAAAACTTGACCTTCTAGTCAATTCTATTTTAAGTAATACTAGAATTTAACATTTACAAAACTTAACTGGATTTTATCAAATCCCAATTCCAAGACTTGGAATTTCCTAGTTTTATAAATACTGATGTTATCAACGTCATCTGAGATAACATCCTAAATTCTTTCTAAAACATATGAGCAATTAAATCTGACTATAAAATACCTTTTATAATCTCTTTTACTCATGTATGTTTTATTTCAAAAACACATTCCTAAAATAATAGTACTTCGTGCGTTTTTTACAGTTTTCATATAACTATTACTTCAAATCAATTAATTAAAACATTGAAGTAAATCTTGTTAGTGCAATAGACAACATCTAGGATCTACTAACTGAATCAAGTCAATCTTGACCATAAACAGATTCAAACAATATCATTATCCACAAGATATTAAATCAAGACAATAATTTTTAAAAGTTTAAAACCAATTTAATAAACCAAGAATATCCAAAAGAATGTTTTAAAAACATCAACATAAAATTAGAATTGTCTTGATAGATATCTAATGATAAACTTTCATGTAGATCCTCGCAATCCTAGGCACCTCACTTTTGACCACCTGCAAAAATATTTGCACTAGGTGTCAACATACTTGTAAACTAACAAGTGAGAGTGATAAACTAAAGCAATCACAAATACCTGAGGTGTTATTGCCTGCTTTGTGACGCTTTGGGCAGTTCTGCCTCCAATGACCAAGTTCATGGCATCTGAAACACCTATTCTCGGTCCTGGATTTGTTAGGCTTCACTTTCTTGCCCTTGCCCTTGTGTTCGTCATTATTCTCGACCTTGGTCACACTCTGGCTTGCCTGAGGCTGGCTTTTGCCCTTACTGGTGTTTCCATGCCCATGCTTCCTCTTTGCTCCACCATCTCCGACCATGAGCACATCCTTGGTCTTGGTCCCGGTCCCCATACTCAACTCAGCGGTTTTCAACATGGAATGCAACTTAGCAATTGTCTTTTCCATGTTGTTCATATTATAATTGATTACAAACTGCTTGTAATCCTCAGACAGTGAGTTGAGTATCGTATCCGTTGCTAATTGCAACGGAACTGGGTGACCAAACCTCTCTAGGTGATCAATATGCCTCTTCATTTTCATGACGTGATCACTGACTGAGGTCCCCTTGGCCATCTTGCACGCGTTCAGTGCCCTGATGGCATCATAACGCTCTGTGCGTGCTTGCGTCTGAAACATGTCCCTCAACTGGCGGATCATGTCATAGGCATTGGTGTTCATGAGCCCTGTTTGCAGATCTGGGCTCATAGTCGCAAGCATGAGGCAGCCAACGTCCAGCAAATCGTCAGAATGCTTTCTATAAGCATTTCTTACTATGGTAGCTGCATTTGCTGGAGGGGCCTCACCTAGAGGCTCTTCTAGGACGTATCACTTCCTCTCGTGCCTGAGCACACATATCAGATTGCGCTCCCAGTTAAGGAAGTTAGCTCCAGTGAGCTTGTCCTTTTCAAGAATGGAGCGAAGAGACAGGTTATTAGTGTTGGTTACAGTGTTTGCCATCTACACATTTAAAATATTTGGCTTTAGTAACTGTGAATAGACTCCCAACAAGTATCAATAAACCCTTAAATGATAAGTGTTGGGCTAGGACCCTTCATTTCATACGCCCTGATGTGCATAATGTTCTTGCTCCACCAGGTCGTATTATTTCGGTTGGTAAGGACTTTTACCAATCATATCTAACTGACATGACTCCTAGATCTTTTCGGGACAACGGTAATTATCCGCACATGTTTTAGTCCCTCTAAGTGCATTTTGGCCCGGTACCACCCGGTAAACTTAACAGAACCAAAATAGATCTCACCATTTTGGGACTTGGACACTTTTACTCTGGCCGTACCACCCGGAAATATTGCGCAGAGTCGTAGTATCCCCTTTGGCTTGGGGTTTGAATGCGGATGCTTAAGGTGTGTTCTTCTTAGAACACCCGCGTACCTTACGCCTGAGGTGCCCCTAGATGGGTTGCACTACTGATCTATGATTTTCTTGGGTTTTTAACTAAGTCTTGAAAACCTTTTATTTTCCAGTATTTTTAGAAAACTTTGCAATTTTAAAACTGACTGTTTAAAAAGGCAACCGATGTTTAAAACTAACTGTTATTAAACATACACGCTATTTAAAACTAACTGTTTTAAAAGTACTTGCTAATTAAAACTAACTGTTTTAATAACATGACTGCTAACCAAAAACTAACTGTTTTTGAAAGCCCTCTTGCTGACCAAAACTAACTGTTTTGTCAACATGCCTTTATAAGAAAAACAATCTTATAAACATAAGGTTTTAAAAATAAAATCTACCGTTTAAAAGGTTTGGAAAAACTGGTAATTTTAATTTTTAAAAACTAATAGATTTCATGATTGAAAAGCTTTAAAATCTCTCTCTAAATTTTAAAACGCTTGATAAACATTAAACATGCAATAATTATCAGCCAATCATGAGCAGGCAGTTAAACACATCCACGCAGTTAAAGATTAACAACTACGCAGTAAAAACATCTAATTATAGATTTGCCAACTAATTCCTAAAAGACCAAAAATGACCTATTAACTATAAATCTTCAAACTTCTCGCGTAGCTCCCACTGGCCTCGGCACGTCTGATGGAACTCCGGAAAGGAAAAATATTTAAAGTCTATCCTAAGGACATTTACATTACAAAGGGGTTGTAAGTGGCTTGCAGGCCTCCCCAAAAATAAACCAATGGTCTAAGTTGGCAAATTCTATAATAGATACATATAATATACACAACAGGTATAATTATAGTTCATGCAATTATATAAAGCAATAATCAAGCAATATATAAGGCATAAAAACAATCCTAGATCCGTTAAAGATTATCTCGTTCTGTTTATCGTAAAACATGGTTTTAACTGATTTATAAAACAAACTGTTTTACAAATCGAAACTAATATTTTAATCTGAAATCGGTTTTATAAAATTACCTAAGATTTATAAACTATAAATCTATTATATAAAACCAATTTTCTAAAATATTTGCTTTTATCCAAAACATATCAAACCGGACATTCTGAACCAACTGATTGGAATTTTAAACTTTGCCTCATAAACTGTAGGGTTAATTTCATGTATGCCCTTATTAAAACTCAAAATATCATATTTACCCAACCTAAACTATAAATATCATGTATGCCCTTCCTAACCTATCAAAATATCATATTTACCCAAATAATTATTTTATAGATTTTAAATCAAATTTAATAATAAAAAATTGTTATATGACTATTATACCCCTTTTTTTAAATTTACTCTTTATTCAAACATGTTTCATCATTAAAAAAAAGTCAAAATATGACTAAAAAACCCTTTTGAAACAAACATCCTTTGGAACTGTGAAAATAAAGTCAGAATAAAATGGTGTTCAAATTTTTATAGCAGCAAGTTTGGATGGAACCACAACCCTGTTACCCCATAACCCTATTCCAAATCTTCTTCATCATCAAGAAGGGTGAAACAGGGGACAACATTTGGGTTGCATCAGAGAGATAAAGAACGTGGGTGTCTGATTGTGCGATGGATGTGTCAAGATCTAGGTCTCTTAGTAGCTTTCTCGATGGTAATTTTGAGCATGAGGTGGTTAGTATGGCTTTATTTAAGAGCAAAAGTCTTGGATTTTAATGAATCTGAGCCTGTAAAGAGTAGATTTAGAGGTGGATTGATGGATTTCAAAGGTGTTTTAGTAATGGTTGTTGATGATGATGATTTGGAGTTCATCGATTTGAAGCTTAAAACTAAGCACTAGACATCGGAATTAATCGAATCGTCATCATGTCAAATTACAGTGAATAAACGATGGATTAAGAAGGTGAAGAATAACCATATAAAAGCTTTGAAATGGAGTTTTAATCATCATCCTGGGAAAAAAATGTATCATATCTTAAAAAGTATCTTGAAGTTTTGACTCTAGAAAGTCAAACATGATATGGAATATGAAAGAAGGGAATGAAGAACAGGTGGATACTTAGAAATGGATATCATTTTTGTTCCAGCAGTGAAGAGGAAGAACAAGTGGGTTTTTAAATCATGTTATTTATTTTTCATGGGAAAATATATTTAAATAGGGGTTAAATTTAAAAAGGGGTATAATAGTCATTTAACTTTATTTTATTATTAAATATAATTTAAAAATAATTAAAAATCTATAAAAATGATCATTTGGGTAAATATGATATTTTGATAGGTTAGGAAGGGCATACATGATATTTGTAGTTTATGTTGGGTAAATATGATATTTTGAGTTTTAATAAGGGCATACATGAAATTAACCCTAAACTGTATCATGGTTTAACAAACTGGTTAAAACACGACACCAGGCCCATTTGACCAAAACGGGTCAAATACTTGGTTTGATAATCACATGTCTAATAGAGATAATTATTAATTAATAAAATCCATTAAAACCAATTTTATAAGATAATAAACTTATCTAAATAAAATTAATTCGGATAAAAGCCAAAAACCATTAAACCCTTTGGGCCTCAAACTGGGTCCAAATTTCTGGGTCTTGGGCCTTGTATGAGTTAGGCCCAATAAAACGAAAAACCCAAAACACGACTCGTGATTGATCGAAAACTCGACGTCGATTACGCAATCGCCGTTTTTTGGTGATGATAACAACAAACGGTTGCTACTACCACCGCGATTATCGCGACACCATAAGCCGGCGACGACGGCCGTAAAGGAATTGCCACCGTCGCCACCGGCGGTTTCAAAACAAACACCGCCGCCATTGCCACCAAGTGGCCGGCGGTAGCAATAGCAAACCGCCATCACTACCACCGCTGGTCAAAACACCAACGCCACCGTCTGGTGGCGATCGGCCATCACCGTCGATACGGCTACTGGTGGTTGCAATCTCCTCGGCCGGTCCACCACCGCGCCGTCGTGACGAGCAATTGACGATCAATACCGCCGCTTGCTCCACCCGGCGACGACGTTAACGCCCAAGTGCTACCGCCGCCACCAATCGTCGCGATTGGCGATCAAAAACCACTGGCCACCACCGCCGTTGCGATCTCGATCGGGAACCGCCAACCACCACCGAACTGGTGGTTCGGCTTTGGCATCGGTCTAGCCTAGCTGCGGCTCAGCCGTGGTTCGGCCACCGATTACGGCTACCGCTGCTGATTACAGCCGCCACCAAACTGGTGGTGCGGCTTCGGCGATCCGGGTGGCGGTTCGGTCGGCTTTGGCCGCCGTTCCACCGCCATCGTGGTTTGACCGGCGATCGGTGGGATGGTCCGGTTGCGATGTGCCACCGTTCCGCCACCGATCACGCTACCGTGTGTGATTTCGTGTTTTTCAGTTTTAGCAGATAAACAAAACAACAGATAAATAAGGTAACAAAATATTTATCTAAACTGATAAAGATTAAATTTTTAAAACTGATAAATATCAAATCGTTAAACAAACTGATAAAGATTCAATTTTATACAAACTGATAAAAATCAAATCTTTACATAAACTGATAAAGATTCATTTTTTATACAAACTGATAAAAACCAAATCTTTATACAAACTGATAAAGATTCAATTTTTATACAAACCCGATAATTATCAAATCTCTAAAAAACTGACAGAGATTAACAAACTGATAAAAACTAAATCTTTTATCTAAACTGATAAAGATTAGATTTTTATACAAAACCCATAATTATCAAATCTTTATCAATAAGAAAAATCTTAACGGATCTAAATAAACAATTAAATAAAACAAATAAACGAATAAACCTGTGGCTCTGATACCACTGTTGGGATTTTGTGCAATCCTCGTATCAAACTGACACGAGAAAAACTGTGATCTCAAACCTAACTGGATTGAGATACACGATAAAACCATGTGAAACAAACTGTTCCAAAAGGTTTAAACAATCAAACCTAACTGGTTTGATTAAGCGGAAGCGATAAGGATTAAAATCACGAAAAATCACAGATCTTATTCGTTTATTCTACCACAATTAATATATCTAATGGTTTAGAATAGTACCTCGGAAGCTTGAGTTAGATCCACCCGTGATGAGCAAACGGAATTCCTTCTAGTTGAAAATAACCCCCGAACGATCACGAACAAAACGGTACGTGAAGAACACGATCGAATAAAACAAGAAACCGAATCTGGTTTCGGGTTTATGATGAAATCGATGGAGAGAGAGAGAATAGAGAGAGAGGGAGAGGTTTCTTGGTGAGAAATTTTCTAATCAGTTCAATGAATAAACTGATAGCCTAATATCTCTATTTATATGAAAACCTTCCATATATTAGATAGCTACCATATTCTTTCTTTCTCCCTAAGAAAGAATAATAACCATAATTATCTTATTCTTTCTTTTTCCCTAAGAAAGAATATTTACTATAATTATATATTCCATATAATTATTTCTAGATAATTATAAAACTTAATTAATTAACCTTTTATATATTTATTCAACTAATAAATATATAACTGTAATTAATTATCAGAAACCTTTTACTTTGGGTTTTTACAGAAAATACCCAACTGTTTTATAATTTACTATTATAAAACCAAACTCTCCAAACTGGGGTTAATATACTATCCGAATTACAGACCCTCACAAGTGTGACCCTCAAGTGTCTTATAACGTTGGATGTGCGATCAAACGGTTTGTCAACTTTTGCACATAATTACTAACAACAATCCCATCTTCATCCTTCTTGTTTTTGAAGATCCACTTCAGCTCGATGATTGTCTTGTTCTTTGGTCTAGGTACAAGTCTCTAGACACCCAGGCGTTCAAACTGATTCAATTCCTCTTGCATGGCGGTTACCCAGTCATAGATATCTAGAGCTTCCGTCACGTGCGAGGGTTCATGATTTGATAGGAAGGCTGCAAACAAGCACTCATTTTGAGTTGCCGATCTGGTTTTGACTGGCGCGGACGTGCTGCCAATCACTTGATGGAGTGGATGAGCTCGGGTCCACTTGGTTGTATGAGGTAATGTTGGAGGGGGTAAAGGTTCTATCCTCAGATCGATATAGAACTCAGGTTCACGTCTTGTCGTTGCTAGAGTGGTAGAAGTAGGTGGCACTTGAGATTGTACCACAATGGGACCAGGAGCTGCTAGTGTGTCTGAGGAGACATGTGAGGGACCAGAAACTTGTGGAGCAGGTTGAGCGGTGCTTGTACTGGGACCTGCCACATGTGGTGCAGGAGTAGGAATGCTTTGTTGTTGACTTGTAGTAGGCATAGTGGAGGAAGCACCACTCTGAGGACTTGGAACGTTCACCACCGGAGCCTGTTGCTGGAAAGTGTGAGAAAGTTCCCCCTCAGTAGATGCAGGAGATACTCTGGAACTTGTGATGTTGCTGCAGACGATGATGATGAATTGCCTTGAAGGATGGAAGATGAAATGTCAGTGGTTGAGACCATGACATGAGGTGCTGGTTGTACAACTGCAGGAGTAGGAAGAACAACATTAGCAGGTGCAGGCAAATATTTATAAAAGAATTCAAACAATTCATCCAAATCACAAGTATTAGAGTTAGAAGAAGATGGTTTATTCGCCGGTGAAGAAGAGGTCATGGGATTGCCATGAAGTTGATCAGAAGCCAGAACACCAGAGATTCCTATTGTAACTGGAGCTGGTGTAGAGTCTTCTTCAATGCCTTCTTCAAAATCCACATTTGTGCTCTCAACCATACATCTTGTTCTCTTGTTGTAGATACGGTAGGACGGAGAGTCCTTGGCATACCCAATGAAAACACCCTCGTCACCTTTTGGACTGAACTTGTCAAGGTTGTCTTTATCATTCTTCACATAACATTCACATCCAAATACCTTAAAGAATTTGATGCTTGGAGGTCTGTTGTACACGAATTCATACGGAGTCTTCATGAACCTTTTGGTAATAAGAGACCGGTTTTGGGTGAAACAGGCAGACGCAACGGCTTCAGCCCAGAAGTGTAGCGGAAGCTTGGAGAATGCCAACGTGGTGCGTGCAGCTTCCACTAGGGTACGGTTCTTTCCCTCAACAACACCATTTTGTTGAGGTGTTTGGGCAACCGAAAAGGTGTAAGTGATGCCGACAGAATTAAGGAACGAGTCAAGCGTGCGATTCTTGAATTCAGTGCTGTTGTCGGTGCGAATCACTTGAATAGGTAGTTGTAGTCTAACCTGCACACTTCTGATGAACGAAATGATGATCTCTAAAGCACCATCCTTACTTCTGAGAAAGTCCACCCATGTATACCTTGAGAAGTCATCCACAATTACCAGTACATACTTCCTCCCATTGATGCTTTGTACACGCATTGGTACGCACAAGTCCATATGGAGAAGCTAAAGTGGTTTGAAGGCGTTGTGTTCCACTTTCAGCTTGTGCAAAGATTTCTTGATCTTCCCCATCTCACATGCTGAGCATGATTGTTCCTTGGTGAACTTTAGGGATGGGAGACCAGTCACCAGACCTGCCTTTGCTAGTTGATTAATTGTAGCATAATTCAGGTGGGATAGTCTCCGGTGCCACAACACGTTCTGATTGAAAGATGCTTTAGAAAGAAGACATATTTCTGAGAATGGACGTTGTTTTTGGAAATTGACCGTGTAGAGGTTAGATTTGCAAGTACCCTGAATGAGTTCCTTTCCTTCATATGTCCTAACACAACACCTTGTCTCTTGAAAGTTAACTTCAAGGCCTTTATCACAGAACTTCCCAATACTGAGCAGGTTGTAACTCAAGCCTTCCACATAGGCTACTTTATTGATGGTGATTTTATGATGAAGGATATCACCATATCCCATTATTGGTGTTGAAAGCTTATTCACAAACCGAACGTTCCCGCCATATTTTTGTTTGAAGTTAACGAGAAGTTCCTTCCTTCCGGTCATGTGCTTGGAACACCCTGAATCCATGTACCACACATGACCGTCCTGCAAAATCACGGACAAACATTTTTAGGTACCCATTTGGGAATGGGTCCTTTCTGATTAGGATTAACATATTTGGATACAGGTTCCTGTTTGCTCTTGGGTGGAGATTTTTGTTTGGGTTTTGGATTAGGTTTCTTGTTATTAGTATGATGATAACCACGATTGTAGAATCCATGATAGTTAGGAACAAAGTAATCATTCACGAAAGCATTTGCACAGTACCCAAATCTAAATTGATTTTGACAACGAAAATTGCTATGACATCCATAAACAATATGTTCACATTCATAACATTGAAATGGAGTTTGTGGTACATGCCTATTGGTTCTATGATATACAAAATTGGAAAAATTGTTTTTCATAAAACTAGGCTTATGTGCAAATGGCTTTGGACGACTGACTTCTTTTGATCCACTCTCCTTGTTCTTATGCCTACCATTTCTCATATTTTGATCTGTCACATTTTGAGAACCACGATTAGTACCTTTGACATTTGGAGAGTGAGTATGTGAGGTGTTTTTCTTCGGAGTGAAATTGTGTGAGTGTTCCTTTGGTTTGGTAGCATTCTTTCGTTTTCGAAAACATTTGTTTTTCTTAGGAACATTCACATTGGTACGAGATGAACTCGCAACTTCAGACTCATGGGTGACCAATTTTTCCTTCCCTTTGTCTTTCCGGGATAGTTTAGGAGGAGCCATGTTTCCTGATTTGGACTGGCCTGATGATCTACCATTCTCATCAACCCTATTGGTACAATCATCCGATACAATTTCAGAAATTTGTACCATTGATTTAGGTGCCGTATATGTTAAGTCTTCCATGTATGAAATGGTGATGCAGATTGGAGACCTTAGTACTATAAGTTTGGAATTTTGAGAAAAAGTATTTGAAGGTTTGAAATCTAAAGCATTCACATTCCATGTATGGTGATAATGACGTGAGTTATCACGAGTTCCAAAGGCGGATTGACATGCTTTTGGTGTGCTTTTGGATTTGAGGGCTTCCTCCAATTCATTGATTTTACTCAAGAATAGGTCCTTTTCCCTAAGGCTCATGCGCCTCCCATCCTCTAGCTCAGCCTCAAGTTTAGCAATCCTTTTCTCATAAAAGGTTTGGTTACCTTTGTAAACTTTTTCAAGGATTGGAACTTCCTGATTCATCTCAACCTCAATATAGCTAGGCGTGTAGTCCTTAGACAAAGGAATCTCACGCGTTGCATAACTGGCATTGAGAGATAAATATTTGAAGGGAATGGAGTGTTTGTTTTTTCTATCTTTTTCTTTCTTCTCAATTTCCTTCAACTGTTCAGGATCATCAGACTCTTTCATGAAAATGATTTTGTATCCAAGACTCATGTACCTAAGATCATACAAGGTAGGAGTCTTGGATATGGCACGCTTAAGATAGCATGGACTTTTATATCCAATGCCTTCCTTTGGATTGTAATAATTGAACTCTTTGGGTTGGTTTATGTGAATGGTTTGATCAGTCTGGCCTCTCTTTAGGAACTTGTCCTCCATATCTTTTATTTTTGCAAATAAGTTTGTTCTTTGGGCAAAAATCACTTCATACTTTTGTAAACTTTCTCTACTCAAAACTTCAGCCTCATGAAGCTTCTTTTGCAAGTCTGAGATGTTAT
Organism: Centaurea solstitialis; assembly: GCA_030169165.1. NCBI lineage: Eukaryota > Viridiplantae > Streptophyta > Magnoliopsida > Asterales > Asteraceae > Centaurea > Centaurea solstitialis. The sequence goes on from CM058040.1 coordinate 53,927,281, forward strand.
CATTCAGACTAGCAACTTTATCTTCTAAGGTTTTGTTTGCAAGAGTAAGAGTGGTTACCTTTTCTTTGGAATGAGCTAGTTCAATTGAGAATTTTACAACTAAGACATGCTCGCTAGCTAATTTGGATTCTGCAATTGCTGTCAAGCTATTTGCCTTTTTAATTTTATTTTCATACTCAGAAACCTTAAGAGCAAGATCCTTTACATGATTTTCAAGTTCAATATAAGGATCAGGAAGTACCTCAGAGGATGACTCGGAATGGTCTGAGTCAAGATCATTGTAATCCCTATCACTGTCTTCTGAATACTGTTCCTCCTCACTGTGATTTGCCATCAGGCACAATTGATCTTCCCTTTCATCATTGTTATTCAGATCCCATGCTTCATCCTGGGCTAGCATACATACGAGACCTCTCTCTTTATCGTCACTGGACATTTGCAACCAGGCCTCATCTTCGGCTAACAAGGCATGTCCATCATCCTGCATTTTGGCCAAGTTCATTTTGTTTTTGTAGTAATCATACTTGGAGACATGATTAGTACAATTCCGGGCGAGGTGCCCAAGTTTTCCACACTTGAAGCAATTTGGAACAGCAACATCTTTCTTCGGCTCTTTGCCCTTATCATCAAGTTTAGCCTTTTCTTCAGGTTTCTGGTAGTCAGCTCTACCACCTTGTTCAAACCTCCTTGGCTCATACCTCTTTGGTTCTTCAAACCTCTTATCCCTTGTATCAACAAACCTTCTTTCTTCATATCTTCTCTCCCTCGGCTCTTCATACCTCCGTTCTCTAGAGTCTTCATACCTCCTGTTATCTGTCTCAGTTGCCCTCTCATACCTTCGAGCATCATTCTTTGGTTCATACCTATCCCGAGCTTCATACCTTCTGCCACTGGAATACCTATGGTTGTTGGAAGACAAAGGTTTCCTTGAAGTTCTTTTGGCCATTGTTCTGGTGATTAATGCCAATGCTTTCTTCATATCACTCATCTCTTCATCAGATTCACTTTCTCTTTCACCAATGTCGGAAGGAATATCATAGTCTTCTTCATATCTTGATGATCTCCCAGATGAGTATTGTCTTCTGTCAACGACTAAGGCAAGTGGATCAGTATACTTTTTTGCTTTCTTCTCGGTACCAAGTATTTCAAGCACCTCATCTTGGTTATGGTTCAGCAATTCAAACAACTCATGAATGTCGAGATCTTCCAAGTTGCGATTTTGTTGAATGTTGGAAGCAAATCTCCTCCATTCAGACCAGAGTGAGTTGATGAATTGGATATTGATGTCCAACTGAGACTTCTTGAGGTTGTTCTTCCGGAGCTCATTGATCATATTGCAGAACCTATGATAGGTGTCTTCTAGTAATTCTCCCTCTCGACCTTTGAAGGTGGCAAACTTAGTCAGAAGGTTAGTTCTTTTCATCTGTATGCCTTTCTCTGTCCTATGCATTAGGCTAATGATCTCATCCCACATAGCCTTTCCGGTGTCATTGCAGTCAATGTTAGCATATATCTCATTGGGCAGGCTCTAAATGAGATATGATTTGGCAAGAATGTCACATCTGACTCGATTGGCTTCTTCAGGAGTGAAGTTTGTTTCATCTTTTTCCACTACTCCCCCTACAATGGGTGGATTACCATCAGGGACTGCTGGAATTTCAGTGTAGTACTTCACCGGTCCATTCCGGAGGGACTCCATGATTTGCTTGCCGAGAGGTTGCTTGGTGACAAAGTCTATGAAACGTGATTTCCATTGGGAAAATTCACCTCTGAACAGAACTGGAGGTCGGGTGTCAGACCCGATTGCCAAAGCTTCTCTTGTGTTCATGATTAAAGATTGATTGTGGATCTTAAACCACTTAGAATGATCTAGGGATTTGGTTGGTGATAAATCTGAAGACTTGTGAAATTCTTGGAAATTATTCAGTTCTAAAGGGTTGATCCAGATCCGGAGGTTAGGTTCAGATCTGGAGGTTGAGAAAAGTGATGGATAATGGGTGATGAGTATGGAAGAATGAGGTTAGGTATTGATATTGAAATGACTTAGAGAAATATGGAAACTCTAGACTGAAGATAACACTTGATGCCTAATATCCAAGTTTGGAGCGAAGACCCGGTACCCAAAGCTTTAGTCTGGAGCAGAGATTTCATTAGAACCAGAACACAACGGATCAAGAGCAAGTGGTAGGCTCTGATACCAATTGTAGGTTCCAAATCAATCAATCGAGAACACTATGATCTATGTGGTGTAAGCAATAAGTACATGATCCAAGATAGATTTGCATTCAAAGATTGTGAGAGAAAGTTACCAAGTACAAAATGAGAAATCAACACTATTTATACTAAACTCTAATGGACTAGGCTTTTCAAAATAGATGGGCCCTAAACAATGAGCCTCAACTACAATTTACATAAAAGGAAACAAGGTTTAAGTAATTATAAAATTGACACAACTAACTAGATTTCTAACAAGTCATTCAATGAGAGTCTAGTAAGGTGAAGTGTGTGTTTTTCTTGTAACTCATGAGAGCTCTCTAATAATATAAGAACATTTCTTTTTTCTTCACTTGATTTCTTGTTGAATCCTCTTATCGTTTGATTATTTGGGACCAATAATATTGAAAAAAAAATCTCAAGTACGGTTAAGTATTTATTGAAAAAACAACAATGAAACTCAAGTACGGTTAATGTTTTTATTGAATAAAAAAATCATATAAAAACAATATAAAACATTATGTTTAGTATGTTAAAAAAATCGACAATAAAAAAAATTAAGAAAATAATAGGTTAAATACGGTTAATTTTTTTTTTTAAAATTACAACAATAAAAAAGTTAGTAAAAAACATTAAAAAATCAACAGTTAAAAAATCAATAAAAATAGTAAAAAAAAATCACCAGTAAAAAAAACAATAAAAAATCATATAAAAACAATAAAAAACATTAAAAAAAGCAAATAAAAACAACAATAAATCTTAAGTACGGTTAATTTTTTTTACTATTTTTTTATTGATATACCATTAATGTTTTTGTATGATTTTTTTTTTACATTTTAAATATGTTTTTATTTTCAGAACATATTAATAGTATATATTAATACTCACATCAATAAAAATATATTTAAAATGTTCGAGTTTTTGGAAAGGTTTGATTCTAAAAATGCCAACCAAAACTCCACACTATTTTCTCGGTTTCAATTAAATCAGGGTTTCGGGTCTTGGTTTTAAAGATTAAGTACGATTCAGGTTTCAAACGGGTAGTTTGGGTTGGACGGGTTTTGCTCACCCCCTATATACCACCACCATATATATATATATTCAGATTTATTAGTGAATTAAATAAAATTAATTCATGTTGTGATTGTCATATAATGTATAATTAAAAAATAGTAAAGAAAACAATAATAAAGTTAGTAAAAAAACACTAAAAAGAATCAGCAGTAAAAAAATAGTAAAAAGTAGTAAAAAGGCTTTAAAAATCCATTAAATAAAAAACTACACCTAAATGGTAAATATATTTAAAACTACACCTATTTGATAATTATGTTTTTTAAAAACACCCTTTTAGGTAATAACTCAGCAAGAAAACTTGAAATTGATTATCCATAAAAGATGAATTAAATTGTGACTTAGTTCTAAATACATGACCCCCAAAAAAATCTTATTTTTTATGCATGGGTCTTCTAATAATAAAGTCAAAAATACGTTAATTATTAATTAAATTTTTAACAAAAATTGCAAAATCTAGTCAACGAATAAAGTGAATGGACGAAAGGGAAAAAACAGCTGTTTTAGTTTATCATATTTATATAATAATTTGCAGGTATGTAATAAAAGATTAATCAAACTAAAGTTTTAATTAGTGGATTTCTTAATGCCAATGGCCAACAGTGGGTTGCAAAAGAGACACTTCATTGCATGAAGAGCCGCATACTTACGACCACAAATCTTTTGCTAATTATCTGAAGAAACAAAAAGCAAATGGTGGGTAGCAGATTTAGTGATCTAATACCAATGAATTAAATATATGTATATATACATATATAGATATGTATGAAGTAGCATGACTTAATGTACTATACTTTATAAGATTTTGTTTAATTTATGTATGCTATTTAAATGATTAATCGGTGTGTAGGTAGGTATAACAAATTAAATAAAGTCTAATAATATATAAATTAACATTACGACATGTGTATGTCTATGCATCAAACCAAACCAAATCAAATCAAATAAAACAACTAAAATATATCATGTATGGATACAAGGTCTAATGAGATTAGGACATAGACCTAACATTTATCATAGATATAGGAGGCGACTGTATATTTATATAAGAACTTCCGCTTATAAAAATGTAATATAACATATAGGATAAGACTTGCTCTAGAAAATGTGATTGTTATTTTTATTAAATAATTAACTTTTTAGTTTATTAGATAATGTAGTTATTTAAATTATTAAATAATATAAGTAGTTTAAATTATTAAATAGTATTTCATTTAAGAATACAAATCATTTAATAACTAATATATGCAATTTAATAATTATCGACGGATTTTCGACACTTAAATAATACTTTTCTAAATAAATAATAAATTTAATAGATAATATAATTAATTTAAATTGTTAGATAATATTTTATTTTAGAGTTAAAAATTAAAAAACTAATCATTAAAAATTTAAGATAGCTAATTATTTAAAATAACTGAACAAAAATATCACAATTAAAATTTATTTATAAGTATTAAATTTAATATTTATAAAAAATAAATAATCCATTGAAAATTCATGGAAACATGCAATGGATTTTCGGCTTATGTAATTCTTATTTTTAATATTATTTAATATTTTTTTATTTCTATGACAACTTCATAATAACATATTATTTAATAATTATTAATAATTTAATCAATGTTATTATTTATAATTATAGATTAATATTAGCTAACGATCAGGGGCGGATTCACGGTTTAAGTAAGGGGGTCATTTGACCCCCATAACCTCCCATAAACAATAGTCTCTTATATAATAAACTCTAGCTTTTATCAACAATGTTTGTGTTTTGACCCCTAACTTTTGTTGGTTTGACCCCCAATTTTAAAATAATTACTATATATATATATATATACATTTATCAGGAACTCTTCTACAGAACATCTGCCCACAAGCACCGACCCGACCCGTCGACCCGCGACCCAACCCAAACCCATCCTTTCCTCTCACACTTTTTGCCCCAAACCCGGTTGTTGACCCGCCTTAGATCCGCGCTCCTCCAGCCAATACCCACCTCCATATTTACTGTTTTGACCCCCTCAACTTATTAGATTTATTCACTTTATACCTATAACTTTTCAATATTTCATTTTTCGTTTTAGTCATATATCGTGTATTGGCAAAAAACGTTAAAAAAATACTTTTTAATCTTAACAAATTACTCCATTATATTCGTATCGTCGATACGATCGAAATGAGTCTAATATTGAATATTTTTTGACGTAGTTATTTTATTATATGCTACATATACGTTCCAACTTCGAACTGACCCAAATTCTATATTCATTTTCAAATTTACATATTAGCCTCCTAAACTTATAACTTATAAAGTTTATTCACTTTACACATTTTACTTTTCAATATTTCATTTTACGTTTTAGTTATATCGTGTATTGGCAAAAAGACGTTAAAAAATAAGTTTTAATTTTAGCAAATTACGCCATTATGTTCGTATCATCGATACGATCGAAATGAGCATAATATTGAATATTTTTTGATGTAGCTATTTTATTATATACTATATATAAGTTCTAACCGACCCGAATACTATACCCATTTTCAAATTCACATATTAGTGTCCTAAACTTATAATATTTATTCACTTTATACCTTTAGTTTTCCATATTTTAGTTTACGTTTTACTCAATATCGTATATTGGTTGGAATATGTTAAAAAAATACGTTTTAATTTTAACAAATTACGCTATTATAATCGTATCCTCGGTACGATCTAAAATATGTTAAAAAAAATACATTTTAATGTTAACAAACTGTGTCATTATAATCGTATCGTCGATAAGATCGAAATGAACATAATATTGAATATTTTTTCATGTATTTATTTTATTAAAAATACATTTTAATGTTAACAAACCGCGCCATTATAATCGTATCGTCGATAAGATCGAAATGAACCTAATATTGAATATTTTTTCATGTATTTATTTTATTATATACGATATATATACACTCCAACCGACCCGAATCCTATACCCACCTTTAAACTTACATATTAGCCCCTTAAACTTATAATATTTATTCACTTTATATCTTTTAGTTTTCTATATTTCATTCTACGTTTTAGTCATATATAGTATATTGACTGAAATATGTTAAAATGTCGGTAGCTATTATTCATAAACCCGGTGCAAAGCCCGGGCTTACCAACTAGTTCCAATAAAACCCTCAAAGTTAAATAAATTATAAAATCATTGACTTTAAATATTGAACAATTTCCAACTTTCCTTTCACACATTTTGGCCTTCGATTGATGTACATACGTTCCTTTTTTACATATCATTAGCACAAGTATATTTATTATTTAATTTTATTTGAATATTATTTTATATAGAACCATTTATTTATTCATTTATAATATGTTATAAATTATTTGATAAAAGTATCAATTAATTAAGAATTTAGTATTGGGTACTATCTAGTAATGCATAATCCTGCAAAATTTAAATTTATGAATAGTTATTGTACATGTACAATTTTCTTAAAGTTGTTTGAGCTAAATATGTAACATAGAAAATAATCTTTACAGTATTATAAAATATTAATCACTAGAACTGAAATAGGTTACATCTTTATTTTTTAACTCTAAAATATTTATTGTTAGGAATAATATTTGTTATTTGATGTATATTGTTAGGATTAATAATTGTTATTTAATGTCTAATTGTTAAGTTTTCATTAACTTATTGTGGGTAAATGTTAGTTGTTTATTATTTACCTAGAAAAACAAACAGATGTTCAAGAAAATTGTTATATTAATTTGGTAGAAAGATGAAAAAGTATTTTTTTAAATGTCATTATTCAAAATCGAAACGGTGATATAGTGATTCTCATATATCATGTTACTTAAATTTCGACCCCCATTACTAAAATTTCTAGATCCGCCACTGCTAACGATATTATTTATAATTAATTAATTAAAATATTAAAAATTAAAATTTTTAAATCTGTCAATAATTCGTTGCTAATTTTCGATGGTAGAATTAATACTTAAATATATTAATATTGTTTAATAATTATTATTAAATTAAATTAAAAAAATTGTGTAGTTCGATTACATGTTAAAAATTAACAACGTATTTAATAATTACTACTAATTTAAATTAAAGTTATTATTTATACTTATTGACTAATTTCAATTTAAAAAGATATTATTTATAATTAAAAAATTGTATAATCTATCGAAAGTATTTTTTTAGCTCTATTACAAGTTTAAAATAACAACTTATTTAATAATTATTTTATTATTATTTTTTTTAATGTCAAGTTAACACACATACTCCAGCGGTATCGGACCTTCAATTGGACAATCCCACTAATCTGCTGCGACCCGGCTCAACCTATGGCTGAACTCGACCGACAGGGAAGTGGATCTCATAGACTAGATCTTTCCATACCTACCTCGAACTTGGCACAAAGGACCATATCCAAAGTCTGGATATCTTAGAAATGTCACCTGTGGGATTCGAAATCTGATAGTGTGGCTTTCACCCCACACCCGCCAGGAATGTTACCAATCCAACTAAACTAACAACACCCTTTGATATTTAATAATTATTACTTATTTAATTTTAACTATTATTTATAATTATTGATTAATTTCAGTTAAGGATATTATTTATAATTAATAAGTTAAAAATACTAAAAATACAAAGTTAAAATTGTTCGTTCTGACTAACTTTCGATGGATTAATTATTTAATTTTTTGTATTTTAATGTTTAATATTATTTAGTAATTATTATTTTAAATTAAAAATATTATTTAGTTCTATTACAAGTTTAAATTACTAATTATAAATATTATTATTTTTAAAGTTTCAATAATTTATTATTTTGAATGGCTCAATAAACCTTTTATAGCCCAAAAAATCAGAAAACACCGGAGTTTTTTTTTATAAGGTTCACATGGGTTTGTCCAGACTACATCCTTGGCAATTTTTATCGAGAGCTAAAGCATGCTCCCCTGGGATTAATACTCAGTGGCCCCTGGTTGCTCACCCCTGGATTCGAACTTGGGTAGGTTTTTCCCCAACACCAAGCCTTAACCGGTAGGCTGCCCCATTGGGGTTACAAAACACCGGAGTTATCACACAACAAGACAACATGAACATAACACAAACTTCGCAGAAAAAACAACATAGCTTAACGGAACGACAAGTTTAATTACGAGAAATAAACATAACCAAGGCAGACCTCTGTTGAACTCCTCCCATGAGCTGAATATATGGTGCGACGAAACCGACCAAAAGTGATGCAGCCCAACGCCTCGAAACCGATCTTGTCATGAAAAGTCTAGTCGTGCCGCACCTTGAAACCAAAGTCGCAATTTATAGCCGCACCTCAAAACTAAACATGCTAAGCGGCTCCTCGACCTAGAAACTGAAGAACGTCAATGTTGCTGCACATCAAGAAGACTTTTTTTTTTTTTGGAAGAGGTATCCCAGACCACAGTGGGCCCAGACTAATCCTCGGCAATTTTTGGGCCGAAGCCCGACTGCTAAAGCATGCAGCCCGGGGTCGAAGCCCCCGTACCTCCAGAATGTCACATCAAGAAGACTTAAGAACTGAAAGAAGTACGCCTGGAAGCTGCAGCCAGTGATGCAAGCGCATAGCAGCTTTTCATGTACTCAACTTATATAAATTGATGATAATAGTCGATTCCAATCAGATTTTGATTTGTATCGCTTCTAAATAGCCACATTTTTTTGATGGAAAAATCTGTCAGTAATGACCGATGGATTTTCTAAGCCATCCTTAACCGTACTACTCATACCACCCATACCATGCTGCCACCTCAGTGCCACATCAGCTTTATCAACACCTTACCAACACCATACCATACCATCCTTACCCATACCAATTCCATACCACTCTAATTAATTAATTAAAAAAAAAAGAAAAAGAAAAGAAAAGAAGAGAGAGATAGAGAGAAAGGTGGGGTGGGGTGGGGTGGGGTGTAGAAGAGAGAATGATGGGGTGGTGCCGGTGTCCCTCCTTACCGGTCACCTACCGGGCATCCAAGATGCTGTTCCATTTAGTACTTGTGTGGTACCGGTTACATACCGTCTCTATTAAGGATGGCCTAGTTTTTAATTGAGTACAACTCCCTACTAAGAAATTGAAAACTGTAGTTAAAAACTCCTTTGGCAATCATCAACAATTTAAAAAAAAATTTAATTAAATTTTTGAACTCCTAAAATTATAAATTTCAAAATGAAATTAAAATATTTATTCAAAAAATCCTTCAGTATTTGTCGGTGGATTTTCGACGAGTTTTTAAAATTAAAAATTTTTTAATTGATAATTTTTTAATCGGTGAGTAATTACCTACAGTTTTCAAATGCATTAGTAATCCTTTAGTAATTACCTATGGTTTACTAACAGATAAACTTTTTAAAGTTTTTCTAATTTATATTTTCGGAACCATCGATGATTCGCCGGTAATATAATTTTATGGGTAAAAGTCATTTCTCTAATAATGCTTCTCAAAATATTTTTATTATATGAATCGAAACCTTAATGTATATATGTTGGCCCAGTTCAGCAAGATTCAAAAATGAGAAGAAGAAATCAATAAGAATCAATCGACAAAATAAGGCGTTTTTGAATATTGGAGAGCTCTCATTACAAGAAAACACACACACACACACACACACACACTTCACACACTAAAGTCGACTCTCAATGAATATGGCTGCACACTCAAACCCTAGCTCCAATACTCCTCATATAGGTGTCCGTAATACAAATGAGTCCAAGCCCATTAAGCTCAATAACTATAAACTAATTATTTCAATTAATCTCAAATATTTCTTTATAAAACTTTTACTAATTACGACAATTTGATCCTAACAATATAGATATTTATAGATACATAAACTAGTGAGGTACATAAGTATTATTTATAACTAAAATTTAAGAAGGTGTAAAAAAACCCCCTTTGTAGAATTTACAGTGATACACTACAAAAAGTAAGCACTATCAATGACAGACAGATAGCCATGGATGATTAGCAACGCACAAACTCAATCTCTTGCTAATCCCACACTAATTAGCAACGAATTGTATCTGTGGAATATCTCCCAGTAATCCATCGCTAATTAGCGAGAGAATGACCACAAACCTAATCCGTCATTAATGAGTGAGAGATTAACGAGGAAATGAGTTTATAGCTGTTTAGGTGAAAACTTCTGATCGCACGATGACCGATCTAAATCGTAAGATCTCCTTCAGGATGACAATCCTGTATTAAGATAAGGTCCTGGAATAAAGACAACCATACCTTCGAACGAAGAAAACTAGTTATCGAATATCTATTGTGCATCGTACGATTATACTAACGATATCTAACACAAACGTACGAAGTTTATATCTTCGATGCAGGCAAGCTGATTATCATATCTAACAATTGCCCACCTTTAAGAAAGTCTGAAATTGAGTACTATGCTACAAAAGATGAAGTTCATCATTACAATGCTCGCATGTCGACAGTTATCCTTCCATTTAAGATAAAGGCACGCTCCTCATTAAAAGCATGACCGTTACGACCAAGATTTCAGCTTCAGTTATGACCGTTGCATTAAACACCTAATTATGGACGGCGGTTACATTCTCATCAACTATAAAAGGAGACCGACACCATCATTTGAAGGACATCTGATTACGAAGGAAGCTATACGAACATACTATTCTCTCTGCAGTTTTCCTATAATTCTTTGTAATTTATATTCGATCTAGTGTTTTATTTCATTGTAATCGTACGATCGGCACTGCAACTCTCGAGGACATCACCCCTTATTGGTGATACTTAATGCAACGTCGGCTATCCCCTTTTAGTCGACCGCAGGTTTTTTCCTCGACCTCGAGGTTTTTCCTGCGTCATCAATTGCTTTGTCTCTAAGTTATTTATTGCACGTCTTTATCGAACAAGATCCCTTTCTCTCGACGGATTTGCCTCACAATATCTTACGATATTTAATTGTGTAATTTTTTTACCAAACAATAGCTAGTCATTTCCTTGCAAATCCCCTAGTAATTAGTAAGAGATTTAGTCTGTCACTAATTTTCATGGCTAAATACTCAATTTTCTTGTAGCGATAACAACATAATTTTTTTAAAATAAAAACTTGATTGTGAATGCTATTAATTAAATCAAGAGGATAAAAGATGACAGCTTTGCTAAAGGAGAAAATTGCTTTGCTAAAGTACTTTCCTCCTTCCAATATTTTTGCAAATGGCAGGTGGCAATTTTATATGTGAATGGATTATTGTGTAAAGCTAAGGCAACTTTACTCCACTAAAACCCATCAACATCATCTATCATGCAACTCTTCTAATAGGTACATATGCTATTTAATTAATATGGCTAAAACATTGGTTTAGGATTTTGAATATATTGTTCGCTTTTCTAAATACCATACAACAGATGATTATTCTAACGCGATTAATTCTTAATAAATTCATAAGACTTCAAAATTTATGTGGGTGCCAAATCAATCAATCAACCAAGAACACTTAATCAAGATGTACATGCAAAGTTCAAAGATCTAGGATAGATTGTATTTCATTCAAAATGATGTAGGAACCAAGGAGTAGGAAAGTACAAATGAACCTAATGACTCCTATTTATACTAATTCTAAACGGCTAGGCTTTTTAAAATAAATGGGCTTGGGCCTTTAATACAAATTACATTAAAGGAGCAAAGTTTAAGCAAATTACAAATTGACACAACTTAACAAATATTTCTAACAATTTCCCTCTTTGTGTCAATTTCGTTGCTTCTGATGACTTGATGATTTCCTCTTTGATCCTTCAGTCTCCTTGTGGCTCTTTGATGATCTGTCTCTTCTTCGTGAAGATGATGGCGGCGGTCTCTCCTCAACTCTTTTGACTGGTCCCTCTATCTTCCGAAGACCGCAATATGATTCGAAGCGTCGTAGAATGATGCGATGTTCTAGACGATGCTCGATGATCTGGAAAACCTCGTCGATCAGAATAGAGGGATTTATCCAGTGCTTGGTCTTCAACATCTCAAGCTCAAGCCTCTTTTTCTCTGTAGCCAACCCCTTGTTGATTAAGTGGAGCGTCCCGTCACTGTACTTGTGAATCTCATCGCATCGCATGAACTTCTTCTCTTCCTTCTGGTTCTGGTACACTACCCCAAGAGTTGGTTTCTCGAGGACTTGGTAAAGGGAATAGCGATCGATGTTCGGGAGGTCTTGGTTTGGCGGGGAGAGGTTGATCGTGCTCTGATGACTCTCTAACCCGATCTGGAAGTCATGAGTCTCTGAGTTCTTCCGGTTCCTCTCCATAAAATGCTTAACAGCTTCCAGTCCCTTGAATGTCTCCTTAGGTCGGGTTGTAAGCGTCTTCAAGTCAGTGTACAATGTGTCAATGTCATCAAGATGCACATTGTCGAAATCAGCTTCGGTGAACGTGAACTCCCCGTTTTTCTTTCGAATGACAGAGAAGACTGAGAACCATAAGTTCTGAAAGCATACGGATGAAACATCACTGACTCGGATGATCGGGTTGTCATAGAAGAATACGGTTGCTTTGGGTTTGGCTTGAGTATCCATCCAGTAGAGATACTTGTTCTGTTTTTGAGGTGGCAGATCGGTGATGTCGTAGTACTTCTCCAAAGGCACGATCTCCACCTTGTCAGTGAAGATGGATCTATGAGTGTCTTCAAGATAACTGCCACGCCTTTTTTCTCTATCCCACTTGACTGTCTTGAGCGGCTCCACGTACTTTCTGCGATTTGAGAGTGCACCCTTCTCCCTGGTATAGATCACTTTGGGAGGTGATACTGATGGCTGCCTCCATTGACCATGAATCGGTCGCTGGGGGCCATGTGTCACGGGGTTGTTCGGACCACGACGAGAAGCTTTAACTGGTGGAGATGGAGTGCAGGAGGGTGAATCATCCTGAACTGGAGATGGAGGGTGAGGCAATACCCTCAGTTGAGGACCTCTGTATGTCGGAGACGGCGTCAGAGGAAGAGGAGACCGACGAGGTGAAGGCGTATCATATGAAGAATGTGGAGACATAGGTGGTGAAGAAGAGTCAGAACTATACATCTCCATGCCCGGGAGAGACTGATGTGGAGGCGACTGATATGGTACCAGAAGAGGAGAGTCGGAACTGTAGCTCTCCATGCATGACTCATAATCATCTGAAGGAACATCATCTGAAGCGAGTACGCGGACAGGGTGAGAGATTTCCGGATTGACACAAAACACAATCTCTCGACCCTCCGCTGAATCTGCCGTCGGGTTCTGATCAGGCTGAGACTGAGATACATCGGCACCGGTCCCCATATGAGTACCAGAAGGAGCGGCGCCGGAAGAGGTGCCTGTCAGAACTGAAGAGCCAAGCCGAGCCTTCTTAGGTATTTCCCCCTCACGGCGATCGGGGTCATCTCGGTCGTCGTGTCTGCGCTTAGGTGGCTCGGCTGATGCACGGCACGAAGTCTCAAGGGCTCGGATCTGAGTCTGCATGTCTGAAATGGAGCCCTTGATCTCAGCTAATTCCTCCTTCTTCAGGGCATCAAGCTTCCCTTCGAGCCTCTGGATAGATAAGACTACCTCTTGAGAAGAGGAGGTAGCCGGCTCGGGACGGCTCGCGGGAAGTGATGGATCAGAGAACCGCTTCAAGTATCCCAGAAGATTGACCTCATGGTCAGAAAGATCACTTCTGGATAGTAACGATGCCATAAGAAGATCCTGTAGCTCATCAGAAGAGGAAACGGGAGCGGTGGATCTCGGAGGTGGTGTTGGTGATCGGGGAGGTGGTGTTGGATCGCGTACAGGCTCAGTCACCTTCCCTTTGCCCTTTATCCGGGCTTCAAGTGCCGCAAATTTCGCATCAAACTCCTCACGGACAGCCTTTAGGGCGCTGTCCATCATGTCCCTGACAACAAATGCCGGGTAAGTAACACCGGGCCCACATAGAGTACCCGTTTGCACAACCGCTGAATCAACGGTGTGGCCTACTTTCACGGTTGGCGTGATGATAGCCGTGGTAGGTCTTCCCTCCGGTCCTCGTGAAATGCCCTTCGTGGACACCACTCTCGGGGTTCCGGTCACGTCACTTAGAATCGCGACAGGTGGAGCTGAGACTGCGTCACACAGACTGGCAGTTTGTGTACCTAGAGGTGTATCGGGCACTAGACTCTGGTGCACATGAAGTGAAGGTGGGGATCGGGGCAGGGATCCTCCTGTTTCAATATCATCACCCTCCAAGTGAGGGCTTGATAGTCGTTGTGCTTTGTCCCCGTGGAATGAAACATCCACCTTCTGAGAGATGGATGAGTGGATAGGTGGGGCGTGCAATTGCACCTCTGGGTGGGAGGTGTCTTCTTCAATACCCGTACTCAACACATGGGTACGGGTAGCAGATGTGGCTGCCCGGCGTCTACCTATGGATAGGCGAGGACCGGTTAAAACCTTTGGTCCAGACTCCCACTCATCATTTCTTTCGCTTCCCTCGCTCAGCTCACTATCATAACTATCTTCGACTGTTTTGTCTCCCTCAAACCTTATTTCAACCTCACCGGAGTATTCAGACTCAGAATAATATTCCACTAAAGAGAAAGGTGTTCTGTTGGCCAGTACTGGTAGAGAAAAGCGAGAAGGGCCTGCTCCGGTCTGATCATCGTTACCGCCTAAGTTACCCCCGTCATCTCCCCCCGACTCCTCATCCTCACGCCCTTGGTCATCACCCCCAGATGAATGACCACTCTCAGAACCCTCACTTTCTTGACTAAGGGATTCCTCCGGGGTGCCAGCCTCCGGCTCTGGAGGTTCTGGTAGAGGAAGTGAGTCTAAGTATGCTCTCAGAATCGGTGAACGATGATCAAGTGTATCAAGTAATTCTTGGGGAATCGGCATAGGAACTATCTTTTGATGATCAGTGTTATCAACTAATTTCGACATAGGCCATGTAGGAAATAATGGAAGCCCCTTCCGTGCAATACTACAGTTCTTGTCGATGATGTGAGAGATGATAAGTGCCAAGAATCGGGGATACAGAATGAAGTTTCTGGCCTTGGTTCCTGTTTTGTCTTTGATCACTGATGAAAACTCCTCCCAAAGAAAATACTGATAATCGGTGTCGGGGTTGTTGGTGGCGCAACCAAGAAAGACTTGCTTTAACTCTTTGCCGCATTGATCTGTTCCTCTGGTGCGAGAGGAAAGACACTTGTTGAGAATGACAAATAGAGTGGACCAGGCACCGGCGATATATTTGCGTTTGAACGCGCCAAGAGTAGGAAGTTCTTTCGTATATCCGAGAGTATAGATGGTCTGGAACATTTCTTCTTCAGACAAGTGCGCTGCCTCAGGGGTTTTAACAGGTACTTGGAGGATGCGACAGAATCGGTCTCGAGTGAGTTTGTACTTAAGGCCGTCAACCTTGCATCTGAAGTGCTCAGGTTGGGAAGAGGTACGCGGAATAAATTGCATCGAGGCATAAAATTGTTGTATATAGACTTCCGGGATCTCAACACGACGGGTGAGAAGTGGGGTAAGTGGGTGGTTCCGAAGGATTTCTATGATGATTGGGTGTGAGGTTTGAAAGTGATCAAGGTCTAGGTAGTGGTTATTTTGGTTGATAGGAACGAATTTGGTATGAGGGAATATGCTATCAGAGATTTGCTGCATTTGCGGTGAAAGGGTATCGTAGGTAATGGGTTGGGGTTGAGCAACACGAGACTGTCGGCGAGCTGAGGAGCTCGGATTCGCCATTGTACCTGAAAACGAAGAGGTTAGTAATGAGGTAAAGGCAATGTTTGAGATATAGGGCACACATCATTGAGATGTGTTATTGTGTACTAAATCAAAAGATTTGGTACAGAATAACACAACACATTGAGTGTGAAATATTCTCAAGTCTGGAGGATGCACAATTCAACAGATCTTACCAACCCGAGACATGAGGATGAACACTTAGAATAATTCGGAATGAGGTGATATCAAGGCAAGGTGAGACAAGTACATGACATGTATGCATTTAAGCAAATTAACACATATATGCAAGTAGTCATGTAGACATGTAAACCTGAATCTCACTAACATCCTAGAGAGCAGTGGTGCACACAGAAAAATGTTCGTTAAGAGAAAAAATCATAAGGTGTACACATCCACAAGGATTCGAAAAAAAATGAATTGGTTACCAACTACATGTGTGCAAGAACCAATTTACCATTCTACTAAGCTCACAAATAAAAAAAATTAAGAAAAATTAAGGAAAAAAAATAATCTCACAAAAATACAAGAGTAAAAAAAATAACTAAGAGAAAAAAAATAAACAAAAAAAATCTTAAGAGAAGAGAAAAAAAAATACATAGGAAAAAGATAGGTGAAAGAAAATAAAAATGAAAGAAAGAAAAAGAAAAAAAATAAAAAAAATGAAAAAAAATTGAAAAAAAAAAACGGTAAAAAAAATCTTGAGAGGGGGGGGGGTGCTGACGAGGCGTGATGATGTGTGAGGAGGGTGATGACGTGTGTGCTGAGTAGGTCGAGAGAGGGTGTAAGGAGTGTGTGAGGCGTGTGTGTGTCTTGTGCGTGCGTGAGTATTGTGTGTGTTGGCGTGTGTGTCTCGTGTGTATGTGAGTGTGTGAGCATGTGTGTGTCTTGAGTGATGTGTGTGAGTGACTTGTGAGAGAGAGAAGGCTGGTGCAAAGGAGACAAGGGCTGACGCAAAGGACAAAAAAAAAGTCAACAGCAGCAGATAAACGCGTCAGGCGCGTGAAAGGCGTCGGAGGACGCGTCTTGGAGAGCGCGTGAGAGCGCGTACTCGCGCGTGGAAGCGCGTGAAACGTGTCTGGGGGCGCGTGAGCTTCGTGGAACGCGTCAGGGAGTGCGAGGCGACGCGTGACTTTCGTGGGACCGCGTGTGAGGCTCGAAATACGCGTTTGACAGCTCATAAGGACGCGTAAAACCCGAGTAACTGTTGTAATCCGCGTTTATCGAAGACTTTCTCTCCCTTTTTGTTTTCAAATCTGATAAAACACACTTACACACATCTACAACAAGGAACAAAGGAAGGAGGAGGATGATGAAGTCTCCGGCCATGCTTCGGTCCGGAGAGGTCCGGTAAGTCCGTTCAAGAGGTGGAGGTGGGTTAAGACCACGTACAGATACAACCACCGGTCGCCGGCCACCATCCGGTCCGGTCGCCGGTGGTGGTCCGGTTCGGTCGATGGGGTAAACTCATGTTCCGGTCAAGAAAGATTCACACACGAGAAAAAGCTTTGCTTGCCGGAAAAACATCCGGTTCCGGCGACGTCCGGTTCCGGCCACGTCCGGTTCCGGTCACGTCCGGTTCCGGTCACGCTCGGTTCCGGTCACAAGTCTTCATCTGCTTTCTTTTTGGTTTAAGATAAACATCCGGTTCCGGCGACGTCCGGTTCCGGCGACATCCGGTTCCGGCGACATCCGGTTCCGGCGACATCCTTCTTCTCTTCTTCTCATTTTCTTTCTAAAACTCGGACAAGGAAATTTCCGGTCCGGTTCCGGCGACATCCGGTTCCGGCGAGTTCCGGTTAGGTCTCCGGTCCGGTTCCGGAAAGAAAAGACTTGGGTGAAATTTCGGTTTGACATTCGGTCCGGCTCCGGCGACATCCGGTTCCGGTGACA
>CM058040.1:53945311-53974504 GCA_030169165.1 Centaurea solstitialis
ATATATAAGTTATGCAAGCAAAAAGTCATTTTTGTAACAATAATATAATAGGTTCGGATAACATCGTTAAAATACAGTTAATTCAAAGTTTTTAATTATAAACAAGGTAAACCAATAAAAAAATATATCTTTTTCGTCGTGTTTATCTACTGTTCACTTCATATTTAATAAATGTATAAGGAAAAGTATGTTCAAAAACCAAAAAATTAGACAAGCAAAAAAAAAATGATAATCTTTATCTTAGAGATAAAAATAGAACTAGAAATCATCTTACCTTAAAATGCTATTGTCCTTAAGGAAAGCAAGTTCCATAAGTAAAAATAATCCAAAACTTTGATCGACAGTTAAACAAAGTTCCTGAAACACAATTTTTTTTTTCCAAACAGTATCATAAAACCCAAATTACAAGTCTACAATCTTGAAAAATGAAGAATGTTGTGAGAAGAAATGCTAGCTAGACTAATTTCAATTACCATTTTAAAATGCCCAATTTTTGTTTTCGCTTTTGAAACTTATAATTCATGTATATTTTTCCATAGTTTGATTTGAGATAGGTAAGTTTATTACTTCATTATATGATTAGCTATGGTTTTCTTGAAGATATTATAATTTCTCTAGATCCTATTTCATGCAAGTTATATTGTATTTGTTTAGTTTGATTCATTATAAAATTTCCAAAATATTGTTGTTCATTAGTTGCAATCTTTTAGCCATGAATCCACTTTTTAGCAAAAAAGCAAGTTATTTTACCTATACATTAATGTGTAACATGTCGGACAAAAATAAAATCATTTGACATTGATTATAAAATCAGATGACCTAATTATAGGCATTATCCCTAAAATAAAATAATGAACACTAATAACCGTCTTAAAGCGAAAGCAATCTTTCTCCACCAAAGCCACCACCTAATCGTCGTCACAATTCACAACTTGCGGTCCCATATAAATCGAAACCTAATTAAATCGAAATGAAGACCAAAATGAAATTGATTATTTAAACCCTAATCAAATAAGCTAATAACACCATTCTAGATTTGTTTTCTCAAACCTTAATCACCACTTTCTTAGGATCAATCATTTTCCGTATTACGATAATTGTTACCATCCTTAATCCCATTTAAATTAGTTTAACAACTCATAAATCTCATTTTGGATCAACATGGGCCCATTTTTTATCGACCATGTGAGATTTGTTTATAATGTCACAAACACTCCTTGCAAGACTCATCATGCATGATAAGGGTTAAGCCGAACCATTAGTATAGCTAAGTACATGGATGGACTATACTACTAACCTTAAGCCCCTACTATTTACATGCTGATTCAATAACCTAGAAATATCATGAACCCTTGGTAGAAAATACGTGTAATAGTTGAATTAATTAGAGCTTATCAGGAGCTTATAGATCTCATTTAGCAGCCATATATGCGAAATATTGTGACAACCCGCACACGTGAATGAGCTCACATGGACACAAATACCATTTTCCATCTGTATGAGATGGGGTTGTCAAACTTCGGACTTGAATTTATGTATTATAGTTCTAGCAGTTTGTTTCAAGCAAATATGAAAATGAGAGACATCCACTAAGACAATACTTGAGTACTAGTGCGACCAATCATGCCAATAGTCTCAATGCTTCCTTGCTTTGACAACAAGATCGATATCGACTAATTAAAGAGCAATTAACAAGAAAGTTATATAAAGGATTATTTCTCACCAATCGAAAGTCCTATATTC
Source organism: Centaurea solstitialis (assembly GCA_030169165.1). NCBI lineage: Eukaryota > Viridiplantae > Streptophyta > Magnoliopsida > Asterales > Asteraceae > Centaurea > Centaurea solstitialis. The sequence continues at coordinate 53,947,055 of CM058040.1, forward strand.
AAAGGGGATAAGAGATGCCGATAACAATTTAGTTCGTTGTATAGTGTTTTTGATATCTCTTACTTGGTTATTATATTTAGTTGTGGTCTACCCTTTATTTATATAAATAGATTATGGTATAAAGTTAAGGCAACTTTACTCCACTACCAAAAAAAATCATATCTCACTTCTCACCAATGAAGTTGTACTAAGAAGATATAATTAAACATGGCCTAATATTGAATTTTGAATTGAGAACATTAGAAGGGATCGTATATATGCCTTTGCTGGATTTAGTATTTAAAATAAAGTATTATAATTTATAAAACATCTTTAAGGTGTTGACAAAGTTTCTATATCGTGCTAAGTTCAGTGGAAAATTAACCGAGAAATCAAGCTAGATCGTTTAACACAAAATAAGACAAAACAAAAACAATATATGAAACAACCAAATATACCGAGATCGGTTCTGGTTTTAAATCATGATACCCAACTTGAAATGAATATATACATATATAATATGGGTTGGGTTCAAATACAAACCACTTTTTGGTTGTGAACGTGAGGACAACCGAGTGTGCGACATGTGGCGGATGACTAGGCGCCACGTCATGTTCACGACGGATGACTAGGCGCGATTCATGGGAGGGCATTGAATTAAAGGAGGGGACCACACTCAAAGCTGACACGTGTTGCGCTCTCGGTTGTCCTCACGTTCACAACCAAAAAGTGGTTTGTATTTGAACTTTCCTCTATATAATATAATATATTTATTTACCTACATAAGTTTATGTAACGTTTACTTAATCAATACGGATGAATTAGTGAAGAAAATCAATAATCACTGTGTTTGGCAAACATAAGCTAGCTTATAAGCTAGCTGATAAGCTAACTTATAAGCTAGTCCATCCAAACATGTATCAGGAAGCTAGCTTATAAGCTAGCTTTTTGAAACGTTACTTTGAGTAGCTTATTAGGAGCTTATTGTAGCTTTTTCCAATTATACCCTTATTAATATTAATTATTAAATGCAAATATACCCTTTTTGGTCATTCTACATACTCATAAGCTAGTTTTTGCCAAACATAATTTGTTCATACGCTAGCTTATCAGCTATTAGCAAGCTTATCAATCAACAGCTAGCTTATCAGCTACCAGCTAACTTGTAAGCTACGCTTGCCAAACATAGCCTAAGTTGACGCCGGTCCTTTTGTATAAAAAAAGTTGTAACGGGAAGCCATTTGTCTAGTAGGAGTAAATTACAAATTTGGTCCTTGCCGTTTGATGATCATAACATTTTTTATCGCTAAAAAGAATTAATTACACTTTAAATACTACGGTATACATTTTCGATCGAACTTGGTCTATGCCTCCAACGGCCGTTAGAAGAACCTGTTAAGTAGGATGCTATATATACATACATACATATATATACAATAATACAAACATACATATATGTGTGTAGAGGATAGTTTAAATGGAAACTCATTTTCCATTGCGAATCTAAGGACAACTGAGAGCGCCACATAACATATTCAGTGTGAATAATATTTTTATTATTCAGACTGGATATTATGTATTATTTAAACTGAATAATACCTGAATACTGTATTATTTACTTTGAATAATGCATAATATTCAATCTGAATAATCTAGGGGTGTAAGCGAGCCGAGCTGCTCGTGAGCTACTTAGGATCGACTTGTTAAAAGCTCGATTTGAGCTCGAGTTAAACGAGCTGGAGCTACAGTTTAGGCTCATTTAATAAACGAGTTCGAGCTCGAGCCTTTATGATTAAGCTCGTAAGCCTAAAAGAGCCTCAGTTAACGTATAATAAAAAAAACTAAAATTTTAAATAGTCAAAATAGAAAACATATTAAATATTAATTAATAGGTAACGGGTCGAGCTCGAGCTAAACCCGAGCTTGCTAAATTATTGACGAGCTCGAGCTTGACCTTGACACGTAAGCTGAGCTCAAGCTTTATGAACTTATACATATGTGGGTGAAAAAAGACAATAATGTCCTTTTACTTAACGGGCTATTCTAACAACTGTTAAAGACAAATCAATTTCGATCAAAAAAAAATAAAATACCACAATATTTAAAGTGTAATTAATTATTTTTAGTGATCAAAAGTGTTATAATTACAAAACCACAGGACCAAATTATTTATTTTTTACTCCTCTTGTAGTGACTTATCTATCATTAACATCTAATCTAATATAACATCTATAAAAGTGAACATACAGATAATGTCATATTCATTAACATGTTCACTTTTAAATTCTTTAAAATATATTTGTAATGATACATAAAGGTGAATAATGTTCATCTTTACGTCTAGGGTGAATAAATCTATAAGACCAACTCCAACCATAACACTAAAAAAAACACCAAAAACACTAAAAATGTTGGGCCTTCTTACATCAAAAATATTCTCAACTCCAACCATACTCTAAAAAAACACCAAAATTTTGAAATATTTTAAAATAACATATTTTACATATATTTAGGTACAATAATTACATTTTGTATATAAACAATTAAACATCATAATAATAATGTTGTATTTAAATTTACATTAATAATTTATTAATTAACGAAAATTCCCATAATAAAGGGAACAAAATTTTCAAATAGTATATTTTATATAAAGATGGATAATTCAAGCAGATTATTATACTTAAAATTTAATATTAAAGAACATTTTTTAACAAAATAATAGTTAATTGAAAAATGAATTATATATAAATTAGATGGTTATATTAGTTTTTTATTAGTGTAGTGGTGGGGCCATAGGTTTGCCGTGTGAAATTCTCACACCATATTTGCAGTGTGAAATCCATTGACGACCGGCTGGAGTGAACAAAACCGGTAAAATTGAAGATTTAGCGTACGATTGGATATGGCCTAAGTATATTAATTTAATTTAGCTATAGAATAAATTTTCAATAACCAAAATATCTAAAAAAAGAAGAAAAAGATAATTATTTAAACGAAGAGTATTTGTTAGGATCCAACTTAGCAAACCGTCAAATGACTCTACTAAAATTTAAACATGAAAGAACCCAATTGGTGTAGATTGCAATAACAATAAAGAAATCAAAGATTAAGCAATCAATATGTCGAATGATTGAATGATAATCATAGGGTTACAATAGATGAGAGAAGAGTCGCCATATATGCTCCAGATAAAACCCTAATGATCGACCCCTAACAAAGTAGGGTTAGCACCCCTTAAATACTGGACTAGATAGAGACTTTAGACAAATGACAAAACAGACCCTGAACTTTCTATTCAATATAAAAACTGGACCTAACAATCTCCCCCTTTGAAGGGAAGTTCAGACAAAAAGAAATAAAGAAAGCTATAGGTCTTGAACGTTGTAGAGCGTCTCATACTGATCAAAAGTTTCTACAGTCCTCTTTCTCAGCTTCATGGCAGATTCCACACGTCGCATCTTTAGGCGATAGAGAAGTCTCTTATTAATCTCCTTGATGACGATACACAACTCTGAAGCCTTCATTCCGAATAAGTCACTCAGTGGATCGTGAGCATCCAACTTTGCCTGTAGATCCTTACGAATCTTAAGCAAAGTGCCATCACTGAAACATGCTATCTGGTTTAGCCTCATGAACCTGTCTGCCCCATTCTTGTTCTAATAAATCACTCCATGCTCAGGTTTGGTTCAGATGTTGTAGCACTTGAACCCACTTGAATCTGGAATCGTCAAATCAGGTCGAACTAGATTGATCTTCTGATACTGTGCCTCAAAACCCAATTGAAAATCCTCTGCAGCTGCCAGAGAAATAGCATGACGAATATATCTCTTAGTTGCTTCCAAACCATATGTCACATGGCTTGGTCGAATCTGCCAAGTCCTCAGATCTCGAATGATAATCAGTAAGTCTTCCAAATCGACCTTGTCAAACTCACCTTCCCAAAGCGCAACAGTTTTGTTACTTGATTCCAAAGCCATGATATAAAGAGGAAAGACACATTTCCACATCTCTTTGCCCCTGACGTCTAACACTTTGCTGAAGTTCATTTTCTTTCTTTCGCTCCAATGTACTCCATCCAATTTGCGCATGTAGATGTACTCCTTTCTTCTTTGTTCGCTTCTAATCCAACTGGCCCCGAAGCGAAGAGCATCGCTATACTTAAGAATCTTACAATTGAATATTTTCCTGTGACACTCCTCAAGAAATGGTGTGAACACGAAGGTGTGCTCCCACATGAGTAATAAAGGAGCAGAAACATACTCAAGTTGCAAGACCTAAAGCGGTACAACAGCTGGAACCCCATCCTGATCATAAAAGAAGCACTCACGAACGTATACGCCCTGATCCTCCAAAAGAATCATGTCATAATCATCGTTGCTCATGAACTCATCATCCCTTCTCTGTCTACAAAATCAGCGCCAATGTTCTGAATCAAAGCTAGAGCATCTGAGTTAATCTCGTCGCCTCCGATGAGATTGATCGGTAAATCTGCAGTCTCCTCAACATGATAAACAAATGCCCCTTTGTCACCACCGTCAGGCTTTTCAACCGTCTGGCTGACATCATCGGGAACTATAATAGGTGCAATAGAGATCGGAGTAGATGTAGTGACAATAGAGTCAAACACCTGAGCTGTAAGAACTGACGAGTGAATAATCTCAGCATCTGTGATAGTAGTAGGAACTATCTCTGGAATAAGCTCAATTGCTTCGGTAATCTGAGTAACTGTGACATTATCAACTGACTGATCAACAGATGTACCCAAGATAACAATATCAGAAGACATCACAGCATCAACAACATCAGTAAGAACGTCATCAGAAGAAACCGAGGTAGTAAGAGTATCATCCGTAGAAACCACGGTAATAACTGCATCCTCAGTAACAACATCGGAAGATACAACAGTAGTAACAAAATCATCTGAAGAAACCACGGTAGCAGCTGCATCCTCAATAGTCTGAACCATGTCAACTGTATCTAATTGCTGGCACTTCATCTCCCCCTCATGGCGATCAGGAGAATCCTGGACGTCATGTCCCCTCTTAGCCCGTGTGGTGCCTCTAAGAAAGAAATCCGCTCTTCAAGAAAACAGATTCGGTCATCTCGATCACGTATGATAGACTCTTGGCGACTGATGGTATCCTGATACCTAACAATGGTCTCACGAGATAGCGATCGAAGAAGTGAGATGAGATCAGCCTGTGGCTCCGTAGGCGCAGGACATTCATCAAGCAAGCGAATGTATAACAACGACTTCAAATCATCAGTAGGAAGATCAGACTGCAGTGGTGAAGACTGAGGAGATTGAGATTGGACCGGAGGATCATCAGTGGTCAAAATGGATTTCCTTTTAGGGAACGTCGGATGTCACCAATCTGTGTCTCAATAGCAGCTGAAAACTCACGGCGCATGTTTTCCTCAATCGTTAGTTGGATAGCCTTTAGGGCGCCATCCAAAGTCTCCCTGGAAACAAATTCCGTGGCACTAACACCTAACCACTTAGGTTACTGGTTGAAGCTGCAACCGTCGTATGAACGGAAGAGCTGCCTGCGCTCAAAGCTGGCATGGTGGTAGCAATGGCAGACTTCCATCCGATCCTCGCAAGACACCGAATGGCGAACTCACTACGGTTGTTCCGGTCGGGCCATTGAGGCAACCGATAGATGAAGTAAACAACTGTGTCCTAGGCAAAGAAGAAAATGATCCAAATAGCCCTAGACTCGATTGTGCACGGAATGAAAACGAGAGCGGGGGAGGATGCTCTCTAGTTTCAATACCCGTCAACTCCGAAGAGTAACGGATAGCGTATGTGGTAATATCCCGGTGAAAATGAAACAACAGTCTATGAAGAGACTGCTGAGTGGGTAAGGGGTGTGCAATTGCGTCGTTGGGCGAACGACGTCTTGTTCAATACTCCACCCCAACGTGTGAGGCGAGGTAGTAGATGTGGGTACCCAGGTAGAAGTTGGCGAGGAAGCACTCACACTCTGAAATCTATCAATGTCAAGAGTACCTCCGCTATCGGAGGAGGCGTCACTGGCCTCGTCACGGAGAGTCGTAGTCTGAGGTGGACTACGACGCCTAGTACTCCTGGGAGGTTTGGTAGCTCTACTCACACCTGTTCCCCTCACAGACTCACTCAATTGACCCCTTCCGGCGCCCCCAGGTCGCCGACCTGCTCTCCTTCTCGTATGTGGACCACGTCTCTCGGGATGCGCACCCTGGGAAGGTCCTTCCTGCTTTGGCTGGACCGTAGGTGCAGCTTCTAAAGATTTCTATATGCTTTCAACCACGGAAGTCCTTGATTTGCTAGGCTCAACAGATGTTGAGGTAGCGGAAGTGCAACAACACCAGCAGGAGTCTCTCGAGACTTAAGACGAGTCATGTGATTATGAGGACATGTGACGTGGTTTTGGAGAGGTCTGATTGTCGGATCAGCGCTCATATGGGAACGCATAGCAAGCTGAAGAAATCGCATGTGTGGAACGAAGTGTTTTTCATTTCCCGACCCCTTCGTTGAAACACCGAGATCTATCTCTCGCCATAGTAAATCAGCATAGTCGGCATGGCGATTATAGGCAACAGCATGACATAATCGTAAGAAGTTGCCGCTACAACGTTCAATTCCTTTCGCCTTAGCAGATAGGCAGCGATGAAGAATGGAGAACAACGCGTTCCAAATGGAGTGAGATCGTTCTTAGAGAAGATAGAAACACACTCAAGATCACCTTTGTAGCCGAGCTGATGAACTTCATGACACACCCTGTCATCGGTGGCCGGGTTCTCAAAACACAAGTGTCCCTTTGCTGTCGCTGAAGGAAGACGTAAGAGGGTACGCAGATCCTCGACGGTTAATCTGAAAGGAGAGCGTCAAGGGTACCAGTGAAAGCAAGAGTGTCACCCTGACCCTTGCGCCAGATTTTATTCCACACTTGATGCAGATAAATCAATGGCACCTCGGTAGTGGCAGTCAAAGCATAGTAGAGTGGATGATGTCGAAGGATTGCCAAAACGACCGGATAATCAGTGGATAGACGCGCCGGATTTAAGTGGAAATTGTTTGATTCAATCTTCAAGCGTTCCGCCTTAGGACATAAACTTCTTCTTCAGCTTCAAGCTCCGATGAGGATGGGTTTGGAGTTGGTTCCGCCATGAACCTGGATGAATGCTTGCTGTTAGGATGTATGAGAGAGAGAATACTATGCGATCGAGAAAGAGAGGAGAGAAAAAAATAGATTTCACAGTAAGTAGAGAAAATAGAAGAGCAATGGAGATAACTTGCATTTCAAGATATGAGATGGGCTTGGGCTCTTGATCACATGCCGGATTTAGGTAACCCGGGTTTGACTCTAGGCCAATAGCCGAAATCCAAAGTGTTTTTTTTTTTTTTTGGCAAAAGCTCCTATGTCTAAGATGATACAGTTACTGTGTCTCAAATCAAGGTTCAACCTTCTCAAATCTCACACGAAAAGCAAAAAAAAAGGACTTTACTCTATACCTCTCCTTATCACAAATGACTGCTACAATTTACTACTAAAATACTTACCTCATGGCAGCAATTGAAAAAAAACTTACATGCTCTCTAGTCCCAGATTTCTTACCAAAGCACTTAAAAAAATTGAAACGAGTTCGAATCTGAAGGTGATCCGAAGTCATTGTTGCATCTAAAATTACCTGCACCCAAACATGCTAAATGGTACCCAAGTGAGAATGGGTCTGAAAGGGTTAGAATTAAATATGAGAAACATATATAAAGACTCCCCTTGACCCAAGCATGAATTAAAACCAAACTCCCCCTCAACATTAGCAGGATATCAAACTACACGATTCACAGATAATATACAAACTAGTACAATAAACTCCCCCTAGACCTAAGCAGATGGGTCTAGAATTCCTAGATGATTAAGCAAGTAGTTAAACCGCTTCTCATCAAAGGCTTTTGTAAATAAGTCTGCAAGCTGAAAGCTAGACTCTACAAAATGCAGTTCTACATTACCTTTTTCCACATGATCCTTAATCAAATGATACCTGAGATCTATGTGTTTGGTCTTGGAGTGTTGTACCGGATTTGCAGTGATCTTGATTGCACTTTGTGAATCACAGTAAATTGGAATCCGATGAAACTTGTATCCATAGTCAGCAAGTTGTGTCTTCATCCACAGAACTTGTGAACAACAGCTAGCCGCTGCGACATATTCTGCCTCAGCGGTAGACAGCGAGACACAGTTCTGTTTCTTAGACGACCAGCTAACTAGCTTATCCCAAGAAATTGACAAGAACCGGAGGTGCTTTTCCTGTTCAGCTTACACCCTACATGATCAGCATCTGTATAAGCTTTTAGTTCAAAATTGGAATCCTTAGGATACCAAAGACCCAAATTGGGTGTTCCCTTTAGATATTTAAGGATCCGTTTAACAGCTTGCAAGTGAGATACCTTTGGATTTGCCTGATATCTTGTGCAAACACACGTTGCAAACATAATGTCAGGTCTACTTACGGTTAAGTACATCAAAGACCCAATGATGGCACGATACATCTTCTGGTCAACAGGCTTGCCTGACAAGTCTGCATGCAATTGAGTAGTGACCGACATTGGAGTCTTGGCGGATGAACATCCAGACATGTCAAATCGTTTCAAAAGATCAAGGACATACTTTGATTGATTTATAAAAATGCCATGAGTCATTTGTTTGACCTGAAGCCCCAAAAAGAACTTCAGTTCACCCATCATACTCATTTTGAATGTGGATGTCATCGTTTTTTTAAACTCTTTACAAAACTCAGGATTAGTAGACCCAAAAATGATGTCATCAACGTAAATTTGAACAAGAATCAGGTCCTTACCTTTTTTCTTTAAGAACAGGGTAAGATCAACTGTACCTTTCTTGTAACCAGCATTTAAAAGATGTAGAGTTAGAGTCTCATACCATGCTCGTGGTGCCTGCTTTAGACCATACAACGCTTTGTCAAGCACATAAACATGGTCTGGGTACTTAGGATCTACAAATCCTTCTGGTTGACTGACATATACCTCCTCGTGAAGAACACCATTCAAAAATGCTGATTTAACGTCCATCTGGTAGACTGTAAAATTCTTGTGTGCTGCATACGCCAGGAAGATTCGTATAGCCTCGATTCTGGCTATTGGTGCAAAGGTCTCATCGTAGTCGATCCCTTCTTACTAACAATACCCCTTGGCCACTAATCTGGCTTTGTTGCGAACGACAACGCCAGTTTCATCGCATTTGTTTCGAAAGAGCCATTTAGTGTCTATAATGATCTTTCTTACTGGCCTTGGGACTAACCTCCAAACATTGTTTCGGATAAACTCAAGTAACTCCTCTTTCATTGCAGTTATCCAGTCAGGATCCTCCAATGCCTCTTTTGTCTTCTTTGGTTCGACTACACTCAGAAATGAAGTAAAGAAAGCTTCATTTTGTGTGGCAGATCTAGTCTGCACGCCACTATCTGGATCCCCAATGATCTGACTCATAGGATGATGTCGGGTCCATGATTTTGTACTCGGCAATGCTTCCAGTTCTGTACGGTTATTCAGTGCGTCATGCTCATCATAGACCGCCAATGGTTCGACATCAAAGGCATCCACCAATGCCGTGGATTGGTCAGGGACAATGTCTAGAGTAGTTTCCTGGACTGGTGCTAACTGAAGATCTTCTGGAGTGTGTTCTTCAAAGATAGGCTCTGTAGGAGACTTTGTGGCTGAAGAGCTGTCAGGGTGCTCCTCATCTGCAATCTGTTCTGCAAAAGCATCCATTGATTGACTTGTCGAGGGACGAGTTGCAAGCTCCGGATTCTCAAAATCTGCAAAATCAACAACATCAGTAAACATGTCTTCAACTAAAAAGTTAGTAGAAGAGATGGGAGTTGCAGAGTTAGAGAATGGCTCCGGCTGAGTAGATGTTGCACGTGGTTGCGCATTACTCGTCTAACCGAGTTCAAGATGAAGTTGTCCTAAGGTCATGCTACTCTTCTCACCAAATTTGACATTATCACTTTCGATCACACACGGGTTCGTGTGTTATAGACGCGATATGTTCGTGAAGTGAGCGAGTAGCCAAGGAACAGTCCTTCATCAGACTTCTTATCAAATTTTCCAAGGTCTTCGCGATCCCTGAGCATATAACACCTGCAACCAAAAACACGGAAAAAATCGATGTTAGGTTTGCGACGATTGATAATTTCATAGGCTGTCTTACCAACTCTCTTAACAATAGTGGTCCGATTTTGAGTAAAGCAAGCAGTCGCAATTGCCTCGGCCCAGAAAGATGGTGGCACCGCAGAATGTGCCATCATGGACCTTGCTGCCTCTACGAGTGTCCTATTTTTGTGTTCAACAACTCCATTCTGCTGTGGAGTTCTGACAGCCGAGAAGTTATGGGAGATTCCAATGTCTTCGAGAAAGGACTCCAGCTTTGCATTTCGGAATTCAGTGCCATTATCGCTTCGCAACTTCTTGATCTTTCTATTCAGGAGTCTTTGAACTCGCTTGATGAACACAATGATTTTGGAAGCAGCTTCAGACTTAGCCCGCAAGAATTCCATCCAAGTAAACGAGAGTACTCATCAAAAAGTACAAGAATGTACTTCTTCCTGTTAATACTTTGAACGCGCATAGGACCATAGAGATCCATATGTATCATATCAAGAGGATGACGACGGTTAGTATCAACCTTAGCTGTATGTGAGCTTCGCTTCATCTTTCCATGTGCACATGCTGGGCACACTGCATCCTTACCAAGACGAAGCTCAGGCAATCCAACAACAAGCTCCTTGCTAACTAATTTGTGCATATCCTTGAAGTTCTGATGAGAAAGTCTATGATGCCAGAGCAGCTGTCTTCCGTTGATGCTTTAGACAACAAGCAGATCTTCTCTTTACATTGCAAGGCTTGAAAATCTATTGCATAAAGACCATGCCATTCTCTTCCTCTTATAATCACACGTCCATCTTCGTCCTTGACGTAGCATCCGAGAAGGAATGTGGTGACTATATAGCCACTTCTACTCAATTGATAAGAACTGAGAAGATTATATTCTAGACCGTCAACATAATTCACGTTTTTTATTGTGAACTTCCCATTTGTCAGCCATCCATAACCTCTAATTATTCCTCGATCTTTTCCTCCAAATTTGACTCTACCGCCTTCCTTTGCAACATAGTTGGAAAGAAAGTCTCTTCTTCATGTCATGTGTGAGGTGCAGCCTGAGTTCGATTAACCACACATGACAGAGCTGCAAAAGAAATCACTTGCGTTTAGGTACCCATATCCATATGGGTCCCTTGGGATTAGTGACATAGCTACTTTAACTTTGGGAGATGAGCTAGAAGGAGAAGAGTGAGAATTGGAATGCGGTTTTGAATGACTAGTTGATTTAGTGAATTTTGTTTATTGTGCTTTAAAACACGTTGAGGATGAATAACATGTGGTGAATAAGAGTTCATTTGACAATTCCAGCAATTACAGTAATTATGAGAGTAAAAAGGATGAGAGAAATAAGGCATAGCACCATAAGAATTATTAAAGCAATTGACTGAATTAAAACAATCATTGGGAAAACCCCTTGTCTTTACATCAGAAAGTTTCTTATTCTTCCTAGATGGCTGATAACCTAAGCCATATCGCTTATTTCTAAAATCACTAGTAAAAGATGGAACATTTGACGATTTCTTCTTGGAATTTGAACTCTTCTTCACCCGGTCATTGTCCTTTTTCCTCCTCTTATCTGCCAAAGAAACAGATTCAGAGTTAGAAAAGGGATTGACAAACGTGTTATCAGGAGAAACAGTTTTAGTACTTGAAGATTTTGAAAAAGAAGATTCACCAACTTCAAACTCACTTTGCTCAAAGTTTAGACCTGGAATGAATTTACATAAATCCTTAGGTGTAGAAGACAAAACTGTGGATTGTTTGAAACCTCCTTTATCCTTAGAAGTGGATGTCTTGATGGACTTTGAATCTCTTGATGATTCATTGTCCTTCACATTTCCATTCTTAGTTTTGTTTTTCTTTTGAACATGCACACAGTTTGTCTGTACACCATTTGGTTTATGTGCATTATTTTCCTTAGGCACACATGACTTAACTTCAGGTGATATTGACTCAGAAGAACTTGTACGTTTTTCCCTTCTTAACTCAGCTTCAAGAGTATTACCTTTTGAGAGAATTCATTAATTTTCAGCCTTAGATCACTTTCTTTCTTTTCAAACATGGTTTCTTTCTCTTCAAAAAATTGTTTTGTTTTTCGAAAAAATCCTTTTCATTAGACAGTGTTTCCTTTAGTACAGATAATTCTTCTCTTAGAGAGTGAACTTGTTGTACATAAAGATCCTTTTGCTTTTCAGAGTCAAGACTTTTGTGGAAAAACATCTCACACTTACTTTCAGCCGACTTTAAATTAGACTGTAATGTCTCAATTTGCTTGCCTCTTTCAGAAAGTGTGTTGTTCAAAAAGTGATCGTGTTCTGAAGATTATCAATTTCTTGTAATTGAACTTTTAACTGAGCAATTTCGTTGTCTCTCTCATCTTCAGATATTGAAGGTTCTGACTTCACTTGAATGTTTTCTTTAGGAAACATCTTACATTCCGGATGTGAGAATTCACTTTTGTGTGTTGCATAACTATCATTCAAGTGAGAATAGTCAAAAACTTGGTTTTTGTCTACTGGAGAAGTTGAACTTTTAGTATCAGAGTTTCATTGTTTGAGTTGGCCTTTGAGTCACTACCAGTCAAGTCTTTATCATTTGATGAGCTAGGACAAATTAGACAGGTCTAACAATCGTATGAACAATCTTACCACCTTTAAAGACAGGCTTAGGTTTTGAGGCACTCATATTGTTGAAATTGTAAAGATTATCCGGTGCCTTTTGCAAAACAGTATTTTCGGAAATTCCTAAGCCAGTTTTTACATCATAAAACGGGTTTTTGTTCAAATTGTTTGTTAGAAGTTTGAGCGTGTGCTCAGTCTGTCCTCTTTTGACATTGAGATCTTCTAGTTCTTTTATTTTTGTAAAAAGTTTCTCTCTTTCATCACTCAACAGTTGAAACTTGACCTCTAGTTCTCCTTTTTCACTTTTCAGAAAATCATGCTTTCTTTGAAGGTCATTCAAGGCAGTTTCAAGGGCATTTTTCTCCTCTTTAAAAGTGTTCTTTTCTTTTCGAGAAGTTCACTTGTTTTCTCAAATGACGATTTATACAATGCCCTTTCTTCTCTGAATTGTTTGGAAAGAAGCTTTTCAGATTTGAGATTGTTTTTAAGCTCAAGAAATTAAGAATTCATCTCATCAAGTTTAGTCAATAATTTAGATTCAGAAAGATCACATACCTCTTCTTCATCTGAGTTGTCATCATCTCCATCAGCACCATCTTCCTTCTGAACTGATCCCATCAAGCAGACTTGGGAAAAATGAGCTTCCTCTTCTGACACGCTCTCTTCTTCCCAATTCTCTTCCTCGACCATCAAGCCTTTTGTATTCTTCTTCTTTTTCAGCAAAGCAAGTTTCTTGGTGAGCAACTCTATTTCCTTGTCAATCTTCTCTGCACAGTCTTTAGCGTAATGTCCCCGTTTTCCGCATTGATAACAAGTAGGCTTGTCATCGACCTCCTGATCAGACTCTTTCTCTTTCGTCTCTGATCGTCGTCCCTTATAGCCATCTTCAGTCTTCTTTTCTGACCTGTACTTGTCACCTTTTGGAATGTACTTGTCATCAAAACACCTACTTGATCTGTATCTGCCTGAGGATCAATTTCCCTTTCTTTCAGCATAAGACTTCTTGAACTGTTTGGTAAGCATGGCAAGGCTTTCAGAGAACTTCCTCATCTCATCATTAGATTCATCACTGTCTGTCATATTAGCCTGATCATCTTCGGAACTAACTTCAAACTTCTTTGCCTTGCTTCTTCCTTTTGAGCTTGAGTGCCTTTTAGTGACGAGAGCTAGAGAATCCTTTTCAGTTTTCACTACAGCATCATCCTCCTGCTGAATCATGATGCTATACAAATCATGAAGCCCCAATGATTCGAGGTTGTGTCATTTGCAAGTAAATCGATACTTGCTTCCAGCTGGAGTTCAGATTCTTCAGAATTTTGATGTTGATTTCATAGTTACTCTTCTGAATTTTGTTCCTCCGAAGGTCATTTACTCGGCCATTGAGTCTTCGGTACGACTCAGAAAGACTCTTTGTCTTCTTTGCTTTGAAACCCTCGTAGGCATTCATGGCATTGTGTTTCTGACTCATCAATGCTTTTTCTCCACCAACAAGTTGTCTTTCTAGTTCTTCCCATACAGCCTTTGCGTTATCCAAGCTATCAACGATGCTGAAAACCTCATTTGGAAGAGCCATGGTCAAATAAGTAAGTGCCTTTTTATCAACAGCCACACGTTCCTTTTCTTGCGGATCATACATTCCGTATGGCTTTGGGTATTCATAGGCTGGTAGCAGTGGAGTGGTTGCAGTGGTAGGTACAACATCTACTTTGACAAATACTTTGGTGGGACCATCCTCAATTGATTTCATCAGATTTAGATCAATGAGGTCTAGAAACTGTATCATTCTCATTCGCCATTGTTGATATTCTCCGACAACCAAGACTGGAGGTTTGGTTTCGGATCCGATGGCAAGCATATTTTTCGACATTTCACCGATAGAATCGAGAGATAAAGGCAAAATTCTTGCTTGGTTATGCGGTTTTGAAAAACAAATTAACACAGTAGGTTTTGAGCACACACAGATGGCAAGTTATTAAAATACTGGATTTTAGGGAAAGAGGGCCGGATTTGGATTTAATCAAACACCGGGTTTTGAGTGAAATCCGGTGTTGAAACCCAAAGTTTCTAAAATCCGGGTTTGAAATGGGAGTTTGCAAAATCCGGTGTTGAGAATTCCAAGGTTTGAGAAATCCGGATTTGAAACCAAGATTGCAAAATCCGGTGTTTAGAAATCCAAGGTTTGATAAATCCGGTTTTGAAACCAAGTTTGCAAAATCCGGTGTTGAAAAAAAAATCCAAGGTTTGAGAAACCCAAGATTCGACAAACCCCTAGGTTTTAAACACTAATCCGATGTTCTTTGAAGGTTTACCCAATGTTTGTCGAACAACCTTCAAATAAACCCAGAAAATTGTTTTTCAAAACATAATAAACACAAATCTTAATCAATCAACCCTGTTTCAAAACACAAACCTAAAAGCTTTTTACAATCAATTTTGCAAAAACACTCAAAACCTTTAGAAAATAAACACTTACCCAAAAGTTTAGTCGCACAATAACCAAGAAGTTTTCACCCCAAATCTTCCTGCTCTGATACCAATTGAAAGAACCCAATAGGTGTAGATTGCAATAACAATAAAGAAATCAAAGATTAAGCAATCAATATGTCGAATGATTGAATGATAATCATAGGGTTACAATAGATGAGAGAGAAAAGTCGCCGTATATGCTCCAGATAAAACCCTAATGATCGACCCCTAACAAAGTAGGGTTAGCACCCCTTAAATACTGGACTAGATAGAGACTTTAGACAAATGACAAAACAGACCTTGAACTTTCTATTCAACATAAAAACTGGACCTAAAAAAACAGTACGGATGAAAAAGATGAAATAGTCATAGTATTATGCTCATATTGTCAGCATGATTACAATATAGGGGAAATCTTAAGAACACCATACTTGACAATTTGAATCGACTCTCATATGAATTAGCTAATTTCACCTAGTCTATGTGTGTACTCAGTGGTGGATTTACAACCATGGTGTAGGGGGCACAGGACCCCAACAAAAAATTCCAACTACTTAATTTCCTTTTTCTTTACCTACATTTTTAAAAATAAAAGGTTAAGGCCCCAACAAATAAAAGTCTAAGGCCTCAATCCATTAAATAAATATCTTAATCCCTTTGTTTAGCCATCTAAATTCTTACGCATTAGTCAAAATTTCTATTAATATGCAATGTGATATATTGTTTTAAGTTCAAACAAAATAAAAATACATTTAAATAGTAGTATAACGTTTTGGTTTAACCGAAATAGTAGAAATTCAACCAAAAATTAAAGCAACAAGTTATCTATATGTGATTTAAGGTGCTATGTATGGCGAAAACGAATAACCCAAAGCAGTGGCGAATCTAGGATTCAAATCTACTAGGGTCCAATATGTGACAAGTTGAGTTAGCTGAAAAAATAGACAACGGGTCGGGAAATATGATATAGATCAAGAGTTTAATAAATACCAACGAAAGATTAAACATATATTAAAAACAAGTAGCATAAGTTTCTTACAATTCATCCCGTCGATCTTTCATACTACGAAAATTCTCTAAAATCACATCATTACTAATACTATCAAATACATCCTTCTCGATATATGATATCAAGCAATTGCTCATAAAATCATCACCCATTTTTGTAACGCCCCTTTTTCGTTTTATTATTTATTTATTTAATTGTTACTAAGTCGAGTTATTTAACGATGGGCCCTAGATGATTAGTTGGACCCTTAGTAGAATTGGGCCTAATTGGGGATAGAATGGACTTGGCCCATGCTTATTATTTTCCTTAGAAGCCTCATTTGTTCATTATCAATAAACTAAAAAGAGAGAGAGAGAGAGAGAGAGAGAGAGAGAAGAGAGAGAGAGACAATAGAGGAGAAGAAGAGATCTTGCCCTAGTGTTTCACTCCGTCGCCTACAATCGGAATCATCGTAGCGTTGTAAGTATTCTCGTTGGATTCGTATTGTTTTATTGTAGGTCTTCCGTTATATTGGTCTTCCTAGTGATTAGGGTTCGATTCGAATAATCATTGGATCGTTAATCGCTAGATTCGGGTATATAATCGTTGTCGGGATGTTATTGTTGTTTCGGAGTCATTAGTATGTTTCTCTTTTCCAGGAAATCGACTGGATTGAAACCCTTGGGTAGAAAATCCCGATTTTGGTCGATTGTACGGTTTTGGATCGAATTTTTGGGAAACCCGTCGCCGCCTCGCGCCGCGAAGGGTGAGGAGCTCACGCCACGAAGGTGAGGAGCTCGCGCCATGAAGGGTGCTCGCACCGCGAGCCTATACCCTCGCGTCGCGAGCAGGTGGTCAGGTGGGGTTGTTCGTTTCGTCGTTGTTTTGCGTTAGCGAAACCCCAGGCTTCGCGAACGCGAAGTTTTCACTGTCCGGCTTTTCAAAATTTTTCGTTAGGGCTCGTTGGGGGTTTCCGAGTTCATAAACCCCTAGGAGATGTTGTATATGATGTCCTGTGAAGTTTTAGAGTAATCGAACTACATCCGTTGGGTCATTTCCTAAGAAGGGTTGATTTTGGATTCGCGACTTCGGTTTAAGTAACGTTTTGATTGAGTTGTGCTTAAATGTTATAGGGGAGCTACCTAGGCTTGGAAGTATATCAGAGAGTGCTGCTAAGCTACTTCCAGGTAGTTTTCACTACATGTGGTTTACACTATCATAAGTGTATGTATGTGTAGTAGTGTTGAGTCATGGATAGCCACATGCCCTTAATGAGTTGCAGGGGCAGCCTCGTGTCCTAAGTTGTCGAGAGAAGTCAGGGATACCGCATGCCCTTGATGAGTTGTGGGGGCAGCCTCGTGTCCTAAGCTGTCGAGGGAACTCAAGGATAGCCGCATGCCCTTGATGAGTTGCGGGGGCAGCCTCGTGTCTAAGCTGTGAGTTTAAATTAGTTCCGTTCTCATGAGATGGTTGTCAGTCAATTGTCTTATTGCATGGTTGTGTGTGATGATATGATGTGTATGTGGTACCTGCTATGGAGATGTATGCATGTGCTAGTGTAAGTTACATGTAGTGTTAGCTCACTAAGTGTTTCGCTTACCCGTTGTTGTTTTCCCCTTTTTCTTAGGATCTACTTCGGGTGTGGAGAAAGGCAAGGCCCCGGCTTGACTCCGTGTTAGAGAACAGTTCCAACCGGCCTCGTGATGACTTTGCATTAAAACTATTTTTATCCGTTAAAGTTTGATTTTTATAAGTTAATTTATACGTTGGAGTGATGTGAACCGTTAACTATTTTTCTTTAAATGTTGGAATGTTTGGTTTAACTATTTTTCATTTAAAGTATTTATAAATATGAGTTTTGGAAAAG
This sequence comes from Centaurea solstitialis, assembly GCA_030169165.1. NCBI lineage: Eukaryota > Viridiplantae > Streptophyta > Magnoliopsida > Asterales > Asteraceae > Centaurea > Centaurea solstitialis. Next base: position 53,965,147 of record CM058040.1, read on the forward strand.
TGGTGTTACAATTTTGTTACGCAAATCACTCTTTATTAGCTTCATGGCAGAAAATGCTCGTTCTACGATTGATGTCGCACGGGCAAAGTCAAAGCTAGTTTCAAGAGAACATATACCTTCAGATAGATTTGATGTTTCTTTGTTTCAACCATTTTTTAGCAAGATCTCCAAGCCCCTTCAAATCATTAAACCTTGCATCTCCACGTACATCCTTTATGTAATTCTGAAGTTGTCCTCTTAGTGCTTCAAGCTCGGTACTAGGAAACTCCACATGATAGAATTGCGCCATTTTCATTAGTTCATCCACTTGAATTAAAGGATTGTCTTGGGCACAAAGAAGCAACAGAAAGGAGTAATGTTGTGTTTGCTTCATTAAAATGATTATTTAGCTCTTGAAGTGCATGTCTATCATCGAGTAAAATACATCAACTTGGTAGTGGTGCGAGCTGCTAACCTATGAATACAAATAATCTAGAGTAAATTACACTTTTGGTCCCTGTGGTTGCCACCTACTATCAATAGTAGTCCCTATTTCAAACTAATTACAATTATAGTCATTGTGGTTGTCATTCTTTTTCATTGTTGGTCCTTAATGGAATATTCAAAAGTATCTACTGATAAATGCTAATCCCATCAAAGGGCAAAATATCCAACCTCATTTCTTCTTTAAGTAAACCCTTTTATCTTTTATTTACCTTTAACATTCAACCGCATTTCAAGAAATTCACCATACGATCAAAAACCCTAGTTCGCAAGGCTCGCTTCATCTACACGATTCCATGGTAAAATTGCTCAAGGTTTGAAGACGATATCAGTAAAAACTTAGTATTCGCATTATGTGGCACGTCAGAGGTCGAGATGACAAATTTCATCCTAACGAGGTTTGCGGTAAGTATTTGTATTTCAGTTTACTGATGGGTTTAGTTCAGTTAGGATTATATGATTGCTTTGTATTTACTCATGTTGTACTTGTATCTTCTTTCACAGAACTTTATCCCACCTTAATGTCTATGAAGATACATCATGGTGGAGTCTTTACGAAGGGTCATGAAAGGAAATACTTGAATGGTAAAATCACTTTTGTGGATCTAATAGATACAGATCATTTTTTAGTTCATGATCTTGTTTCTATTACACAAGAGTTAGGTTACCCAGATCATCAAGTAGTTTTTTTACCACTTTATGAGACCCGATAGTGATCTGGATTTTGGTTTGCAAGCATTAGGGAATGATAAAGATGTATTGATGTTGCTAAAATTTGTTCATCGGTTCAAACGTAATAGATGTATACACAGAACATTCGGAGACTAATTTGGACACCTATTCGAAGTCTCCACATGCGTATGATGTTAAAATGCATGAACTGCCATATGAGAGAGGTTCGAACATTGGAATTGGTAAATGTAAGAAAAATTTACTTCTAGAATGGCCATCAAATAGTGGTGAAGGCGGTGGATCGGGTCAAAGGTGGCAAGAGACTGAAACTCCAATGACTGATGATTTTGATCATTTCTTTGAAGGAATGGATATGGGTCTAGGTGAAGGCATGTATGTGGAGGAATCTGAAAACAATGAAGGGAGTATGTGGGTAGATGAAAACAATATCATGGAGGTACCTTTGGTTGATGAAGGAAATATAATAGACGATATTGAGTTTGATATGACCAACATTGAAGAGTTTGATATGACCAACCTTGAAGCTTTTGACAGTGCATCAGACTCAGATTTCAAATCAACAAGAAAAAAAAATGTTTAAGGAAGGTACGAAAGTAGAAAGAAGTTGTAGCTTCATTAGATGCCAATTTTTATGTTGGGAAATATTTGGTAGCAGGCCAGATATGAAGAAATTGATAAAGCTTCATGCAATAGAAACTAGGAGGAATATAGTGATAATAAAAAATGATAAAACGAGGTTGCGGGCAATTTGTAAGGACAAGTTACCAATCTTTACTAGCGGGCCAAGTGAGACAAGAACGAAAGAAGTAAGTGAAAAATGTACTTGGGTGTTGCATGTCTCAACAAGGAAAGATGATCAAACTTGGATGGTGAAGACATAGACCCATAAGTGCCTGAAACCAGAAATGTAAATGCTTGCACTGCATCTTTTCTCTCACAGCATATTGCAGACCATTGCACCAAACCCTGAAGTTCCAATCTTAGCCATTCAAGAGCACCTGGAAAGGAAATATTCAGTTAATGTTTCTGTGTTGAAAAGTTTTAGAGCAAAGGCCATGGCTTTGAAGAAAATCGGGGAGATTATGCCGAACAATATGGTAAACTAAGGGATTACATTTTAGAGTTGCAGAGAACCAATGATGACACTACAGTGAAGATACATGTTGAGAGTGAAACAAACCCATCTTCCAACACAAGGCAGTTTAGTAGAATTTACATATGCTTTGGTGCATTAAAAAAATATTTAAAGAATGTATGAGAGATCTGTTGGGTCTTGATGGTTGTTTTATGAAGGGTCCCTTTCCTGGTCAAATACTTATTGCATTTATGGATCATTTGTGGAAATGTTTAGCTGCCTCTAATATCCAAATGTTCAACAAAGCTATAGATGATTTCAGAAAATTTAATGATGCAGCACATAAATGGTTGAAAGAGATCCCCCCCAAACACTGGTTGAAAGCTTATCTCACTAGTAATTCATAAGTAACTATTTGTAAATATAAGATATATTCATGATTGAGTTGTTAGGTGATACCTATTCTTTTAACTTTTTTGACAGGTAGATGTCACTCTGATCTTCTCGTGAACAATATATGTGAAGTTTTCAACGGACAAGTAGTAAATGGTCAGGACAAGCCTATAATCATGGCATTAGAGTTCATCAGACAGTACTTGATGAAAAGAATTGTCAACGTTCAAAAGGTTATTGCCAAGTGTGTTGGACCACTCACTCCAGCAGCCACATATTTGTTTAACACCATCAAGAAACAAGTTGTTCTCTACAGGGTATTGTGAAATGGGAGAAGCAAATACGAGGTGACTGGACCGTGGCATGATAAGTGTATTGTAGATGTTCAAGAGAATAGTTGTTCGTGTAGGTGTTGGGAGTTAACAGGGATGCCATGAAAGCATGCGGTGGCCACAATATGGTTTATGGCCTTAAATAGGGAAGATGTGCGACTGCTTGAGAATTGGGTGCACCCTTGTTATTGGTTGAATACATGGCAAATGTATACAGTTTCAAGATGGCTCCCATCAACAGACCAACACTTTGGCCTAAATCTGATTGTCCAAGTACCTTAACCCCCTAGGCATCATATACAAGTTGGAAGACCAAAAAAGAAACGAAATAGGACCAAGGATGAGCTAAGTCAATCGATTGTCAAAGTAAGTAAAATATCAAAGGCTGGAACAACTGTCACTTGTGCAAAATGCAGTAAGAAGGGTCACAATTCCAGGACTTGTAATGGTTAAGGTATTTAGCTGAATTATGTATGATCTTTTGGTTGGTTATGAACTTTTGAAAGCTATTATGTAGCTCTTTTGGTGTGTATGGCCATTGCCTTTGGGTTGTAAGTAAACAACTTGTGTAGTTGGTATGTTGTCGATAGACGACATACTTTTGGTAACTTGATTGGTATGTAAATACGTTAAGCACCTGCTGCTAATTAAATATGAAATATGTTGTGATTGAAATCTGTTTTATGTTTGTTGTATTTAGTTTGCAATCTGTATTATGCTTACTGCTATGTTTGTCAAGAAAATGACATTATGTTTGCTGTAGTTAGTTTAGAGCAGATTGTATATGTTTCCATAAAAAGACTGTTAATTACCATATATTGTCAATTACCATGTGTATGTTGTCAATAATTCTTGCTGCCATGTATAAGCTGTCAATAACTCTTACTGCCATGTATAAGTTGTCAATTACACTTGTTGCCATATATATGTTGTCATATATAAATTACTTAAATTCAATTACAAATGACTATTTTAGTTATTAAGATTGCCATGTATATACTATCAATCATCATATGTCAATTACAAATGACTTGAATTCAAGAATATGAAATGCAATTAACCAAATGACAGAATATGGAATGCAATTAACAAAAATGGCATAAATGGTTGTTTCATTAAAAGTTTAAGGTAAATAAAAGGTGGAAGGGTTTATTTAAAAAAAATGAGGTTGGACTATTTTGCCCTTTGATGGGACTAGCATTTATCAGTGGATAATTTTGAATATTCTATTAAGGACCAACAATGAAAAAGAATGGCAACCTCAATGATTAGAATTGTAATTAGTTTGAAATAGGGACTACTTTTGATAGTAGGTGGCAACCACAGGGACCAAAAGTGTAATTTACTCAATAATCTATTTAGTGGTAACGACAATAGTGTAAGATTTATATTTATGAACTAAATATTAAAATACAAAAAGTTTTAGTGTGCAAATTACTAACATTTGAACCTTTTCGACGACTTATTCCATTGTAATATGGGTGTTCCATATTCAAAGTTTCAACATCATATTTGTTGCAAAATGAAGTAATATTGTTTTAAGAGCGGTTGTCATCCTTCATTCCTTGTTTCTTGTAGTCTTTCTTTTGAGGCCCTCACTTGATGCATTGCATTTATGATATCTTGGTGTTTTGTTTGCAATGTCGTGTTTAACTCATTGTGATCCCTAAGATATCAACCATTAAGTGTAGGCAAAACACAAAATCAAATGTCAAAATTGATTTTAACATACGATGAGCTTCTGATCTATGATCTTGACTATTAGCATCTTTCATAATGTCTCTAGTACTTCACAAATCGAAGGATATAGCGCTTTGATATTTAAAAGTGAACCATAATGAGAACCCCAACGAGTATCACTAGGTCGCTTGATACCAATTTCTGGATTCAAACCTGTACCACTTTCAAGGTCACCTAAAATTAGATAAAACAAAGTCAATTAGTATATAAAATATAAATTTGATCAAAACCAAATTTGGATACAATTATATTGTTATAAAACAAACTGTCTGCCAACGCTGCCACATCTCTTGTCGCTTGTTTGTCTCTTAATTTGTCACGATGCTTATAAGAAGATCCAATCATGTTCAACAACCGTGAAGTCAACTCAAAGAAGTTATTAATGTCATGGTTGATTCTTTGCAACAAAGACTAGTGCCAACTGTAGTTGATGAGCAAGATAATGGATGTAGTATGCAGATGGTACATCATTCATAATCAAGGTTTTCGAGCCATTAAATGTACCTCTCATATTACTAGCTCCATCATAACCTTGACCTCGAATTTAAGAAAAACTCAACTCATGTTCTGAAAGCACTGAATAATTAGTAGCTTTAAGTGACAAAGATGAGGTGTCATCTACATGTTTAATTCCAACAAACCTCCCCACAACAGGCCCTTTATCATTTACAAACCGTAAAACCAATGCCATTTGCTCTTTACAAGAGACATCATCACGAGACTCATCTACTAAAATAGAAAAGAAACTATCTTCGATATCCTTTTGGATAGAACAAGACTTCATTTGCGAATTTCTTGGAGCATTCTTTAACACAGCATTACCTACTTTATCATTTCGTTCCGCATAGAAATGTAAAAGTTCAAGAAAGTTACCTTTGTTTCTTGAGTCAACTCCTTCATTATGACCACGAAATGGTAATCCTTGACGTAGTAAGAATCTAACACAGTTAATAGAAGCATATATCTTAGTCTGATTCTTATCTTTCTTTGAATCTGTTTGCTTATCAAATGTAGTAGCAATTGATTGTGCCTGCTTCATTAAATTTTGACACTTTTGGATCGCCAGGTTATGCGGACCTCCATTGCTGTGAATATCTAAGCGTTCTCTCTTATTCCAAGCCTTAAATCCACCTTTCACAAAATTATCCGCTCCTCCTTGGTTTTTCAAATCGGTTTTGAAAAGATAACAACATAAACAAAATGCAGCTTCTAGTTCAATGCTATACTCCAACCAATATTAGATCATCAAACCAAGAAGGATTGAATTTACGAACTCTACCATCTCTTCGTTCGAAAAACTGATTTCGAGGTTGGCAAGGTCCCTTTTGCAAATAATGTCTTCTAATTTCATTTCTTCAACATTTGTAGTCTTAGGGATATCACTTGAACTAGATTTGCCAACTTTTTTGAAGAACTTCAACATTATAATCTAATCTAACATAAATAATTAACACGATTAATGTAAAATTAAAAAAAAGTGATGCAAGAACTCAAACACAATTATTCAGCTACACAAAGCAACTAGCCAATTAGTAATTTCATAATTAAATGGAGAAACTCAAAAACATAAAACAATAGTACACAAAAAAGTACAAGGGTCTGGAATTTTTAAACAAAGAAAGTGCCACAACAATATATTAGAAATAAAAAATAGGTCAATAGCCTACTATGTCTATCTCTATGTCTACAACCTATTTGACTACTGGCTTTGTATTGTCAATTTCACAATTTGTCTCTAACTCACTTTATATATATATAATATATATTTGACTATTTCGAATTAGGTACTTTCACCTTTTCTTTCCCAATTCTCACAATTCACACACATACACACGGTTTACAAGCTTCACCTTCATCTGTTCATCATGATTTCATAGTTCATGTTTCATAAATCATAACTCCTTCAAGAAAATCAACTAAAAATTATAACAAGGTTCAAGACGAGTATGGGAAAAAGGTAAAACTTAAAAGGAGATACTTGGCAAATCGACTGTTCATGTTCTCGATTTAGACTTCAATGCTTTGGGGTTCCTGTCAAAATCAAAACTTGAGTTCTTCCAAACTTCACATATGTTGTTCCCTGTTTGTGAATCTTGAGTTCGTCCAGAAAAAGAAGGAGAAAAAAGAGGAGATGAGATATGGCGATATCAGAATTCAGAAATCGATAACGAGAGAAGGAGAAATGGAGAAAAAGAGGAGATGAGTGGATGTTTGCAGTTGCACGTTTAGTTATAAATTTTAATTTGTTTAATTTATGTTACCTTATTAATGAATATTGCAAAGTCAATTATTTTTGTGGGGTCATTTTTTAAAATTTAGGGTGGTCCAAAAAAAATTGTATATATAACTATAAATAACTTTTTTTCCATGTATGTAGGCTCGCCTCTGACCCAAAGCCGTTTTGGTTCGGATGAATCATTCAATTTTAAACTTTTTGGATGTTTGTAAGTGTGCCCCAACTATAAAATTTTTTGTATCCGCGACTGTGTGTATTGTGCTCTCTAAAAATCACACAACCAAATGCACCCTAGACACATTTTTATAATGTCCAACTAGGATATTCGGCCCATATACAACCCTTAAGCCCTATTACATATACGAATGCCCAATTACAATTTTCTTTATAATTCATTCCATTATATTAGAAGCTAGTTTAATCAAACAATTCCACTCTCATGTTTTATAATGAGAACATCCAATTCTCAAAGTTTTTTGATCTTTTCTGGTATTTCACTATTCTGATCGTCACAGTGTTTAGAGCTCCCCATAAGATGTAGCCTCATGTTCTTGGAAATCTAGAATAAAGGAACTTTCTGTTTACCTTCCATGTACAAATTTATTGCTTCTTTAACCATTAAGAAGTTTGCATGAGAGAAAAGGTAAGATATACACATTGAACTCCAACTTCTTAGCTTATCACCAAACTATGTTTCATCGAGTTTGGATGAGAATTGCGTGAGTTATGCAACTCTTCTCTCATCCCCACAAGTCAATCATCAAAACAGAGGCATATGTCTTTAAGATCCTCGTTATTAAGCGTTCTATTATAAGTTTTAATCTTGAAGTACAGAAGGGGTAGTGACCAAAAGTATGTAAAAAACGTAGATATAATTCATGAAGAATAGTCAAGAGAGACAGTCAAACAATCAGGAAGAGTATGAAAAACTTTCAAAATGTCTAGCAATCACCTACAAAAGTTGACATACTCATAGATTTGAAATTGTAGGTTTGTGTTTGAATCTTTTTAGAGCTGTTGGACATGTGTACATCAGAGCTTCAGGCAGACTGGTGCGTTAGTTAAGATCTTTCGAAAAGAGTGTGCATAGTGCTGCTTGAGATATGTAGAATATTACAGTAGCATATAGCTAACTGCAGAGTGTTAGACCCGAACTTTAAGTTGTCAAGAAGTTCGATGGCTCTTTATGAAATTTACCGCTTTTACTAGTTTAGCTAGTTTATTTTTTGTTCCTTTTGTGTAAGTCTTTTGTAAGCCCAAGGGGCTGTTTTGTAAATTCCAAATATGGAATATAAATAGAAAGCGTTGCTTACCAATTAGGGTTGGTGAACACATTAACTCAAATCAATATTCAAGAGCAGCCATCTTTTCTCTCTGTATTGTTCTTCAAGAATACTCATCTTCTTCACCCAACAAACTAGTTTTTCACTCTTATATGTAGTTTAGTTTGTTAGAGACATATTCTTACTTGTTTTTGGACTCACAATTGGTATCAGAGCTTGAGTTTTGGTAGATTTCTCAAGATTTAAGCTATTTTTTTGTTTTGAAAAGCTTGCTGTTCTTCAAAAATGACATGAAAAAGGTTTTGAAAAGTGAGAAATAAGTGTTAATGCGGTTTATCAAAATGTTTCTCCAACTTTTATGTTCTTTGCCACACTTTTCACTGATTTTTAAGAGGTTGAGAGAGGTTTTAGCTGATTTTTTAAGGTTTTTGAAGCTTCTGCGTCCAATCGGACTTTGTGTTTGAGGAACTCCTCCTATGCATAATCCGAATCGGCTTCCCCCCAAACAAGTTATCCGGTTCAGACAAGTTAACCGATTTGGCCTTTGAGGCATTATCCGATTCGGACTCTGTCAATAGTTCGAATCGGCGTTTGGTTCTCCTCATTGGTTTTTAGCTCTTTTCTGAATCGGACTTGCTCTTTTCCGAATCGGCCTTTTACCACTTATCCCGAATCGGCCTTTGCAAATCCCGAATCGGCTTTTGGACATCATTTTCCAAATCGTCTTTTTGAAAATCTCTCCATTCAGCTTTAAACTTATTCCTATTCGGCTTTTAAGCCCTGCCAGATTCGGACTTCCCCATAGTCTGAATCGGCCTTTTTCCCTAGCCTGTGTCGGATTTCTCAATAATCCGATTCGGCTTTTGCACTTAGCCAATTTTTTTCCAGAAAGATATTTCCAGGCTACTATGTTAGGGAAGTATTCCAATTATCAGGTTTTTTCCAGAAAGATGTCTAAAGAAATCATAGACATAGGTTCGGAATCCCGACCTCCATACTTGTTATGGGCGAGTACCAGCAGTGGAAACGGCGCATGGTCAATTTCCTTGATCTGGTTGATCCAAACCTTATGAAATCCAATCGTGAGGGTCCCGTTAGGCCTACCATAACAGTAGCAGAAGTG